>OY284489.1:45667339-45792953 GCA_958336395.1 Ctenicera cuprea | reverse complement strand
GTAAACGATTTTATATTTGTTAATGGTCACTTTTTTGGCGACCATTTTTTTCACTCTGGGGGGCAGGGGTTCGTCCTCCTCGAGGACAAATACCCAGTACTAAAATTAAAAACTAAAAATAAAATAAAATATAAGGAATAAGAAACATACTTACATCAGGAAACTGACCCTCTAAAAGATGTCTCAGCTCGTTTACTACAATAATAAACATTTAATTAATAAGCACCGAATATGCGTTAAGTACTCACCAATGTCCATCCTTTAAAATGTCCTGGAATCGGTCCTTGAAATCACGGTGGAGGTTCTCCAAGTGTTGACAGTAAACAAGCAAGTCGTCGTTGATGAAGGATACTGCTGATAAATTAGGGAAGTTATTAAATTCACATCTGCTGATATTTCTCTTGTATAATAGTAGGTTGGATATGAAAGCAGCAACGACATTTTTTGTTTTAATCAAGTTTAAGTCGTCTCCTTGAAGCTGGGGATTCACATCATTAAACAATTTATACAGATGTCATGTACGCAATATCATTCTTTGATGTGATGAGGTTGTCGCGCAATTCTGTGTCTTTGTTTTCCAGGAACTCTATCACAGAGTCAAACAGATTGTAAAATCGAGTCAGGCAAGTACCTTTTGATAGCCAGCGCACTTCTGTGTGAAACAGCAAGCGGTTGAAATCTTCATCATTGGCAACGCAAAGCTGACTAAATAATCTGTCATTTAGTGAGTTGCTTCTGATTTTATTAACTGCTCTGATAACATATTGCAGTGATGTACGCAGGCGTTCACTCAGATTTCTCGCAACCAAATGCTGCCGATGAATGACGCAATGTACAGCAAGCACGTCTGGAACTTTATTTTTTAAGTATGCTATGAAGCCTTTGTGACGCCCTATCATAGCCGGAGCGCCATCAGTAGCAGCTGACATAATATTCTTCAAAGGAATTTCCTTTTCGTCACAAAACTTTTTCAGTGTATTAAATATGGTTTCTCCTTTTGTATCTGTCTCTAAATTTCTAGCAAATAATAGTTCTTGACATATTTTCTCATTTTTGATAAACCTCACGTATGACAACAACAATGCTTCATTAGTTGGTAAAGTGGACTCGTCCAACTGAATTGAAAATTGGGAAGTCTGCAGATGATTGCACAATGATTCATCAATGTTTTCAGCCATCTCATCAATTCGTCTTTGCACAGAACTATTGCTCAAAGGAATTTTTCGGATAATATTTACCGCTGGTTTATGAAGCACAGTAGTTATTACTTCTTTTACTGCCGGCAAAATTAAATCTTCCCCAATAGTGTGTGGTTTGCCGGTTTTAGCAATTAACAATAAGATATTGTACGAAGCTCGAAGTCCGTCATCGTCTTGCTTAGAAGCTGTTGAAAAAAGTTTTGATATAGTT
The DNA here is from genome assembly GCA_958336395.1 of Ctenicera cuprea. NCBI lineage: Eukaryota > Metazoa > Arthropoda > Insecta > Coleoptera > Elateridae > Ctenicera > Ctenicera cuprea. The sequence continues at coordinate 45,791,543 of OY284489.1, read as the reverse complement.
GGCTGAGCTACGTACTTCGTTTCCAGGTTTTGAAAATAGGCCACATCTTTGTCTTTCTTATCAGAGTGCATTTTATTCAAATGATCTTGTAGCCTAGAAGGCTTCATCGCTTCATTTGAAAATGTTTTTTGACAAATAAGGCACATTGGCGATGATGGATTTGTGGGATTTTCGATAAATCCGTATTTAATATATTCCGCACTGTACTGCCGTCTCTTCTTTTTTGCTTCCGACATGGTTTTGACTTCACAGATACGTGAGTAAAAAATTGACTTTGAAAAATCTGCTCCCGATTGCGCGCAAAAATGTTTATGAAAATAAAATAAATAATTACTGCTTTTATATAGGTTGGAGATGCAACACGCACCGACAGGAATAACACTTCATGTGTGTGACCGAGGTCGTACTGAGCAAGTTAGAACAGGAGTTACGTAAACACGATTTCATTGCTTTTATAAACGCTTTTATATTTTAACTGAAGTTCCACGAAATAACAATGTAATATGATATTTTAGAACTGACCCAATAACCGTTTCGATGACGGTCCAGAATATTATGCGTCAGAGCAATAACTTTAAAACTTCAATGCTTTACTAATTTTAAGAGTTAGTTCATAAGGATTGCTTTAGCTTGCAAGTCGTTCTTCTGTACTCCGTGATTTCAAATAAAGGCAAATTTCGAGAAAATGGGTTTTTTATCTTGATCACGTACATAATTCAGGCACCGATAATCCTGTTAATTCATGTAGCGTTGCCCTCGACCGCCTTAACGCCCCCTAATTTTCTCAGGCTTCTAACGCCCCCTTGAAAGCCTCCAGCGCCCACAAGGGGGCGTTATCGCCCACTTTGAGAAAGATTGAACTAAACTATACACTGACATTTTTAACAAAGTGACAGTACTCACGTGCACAAACGTCCAGCAGTATTAAAACGTTTTAGTCAGTGGTACTAAAACGTTAGAAGAAGGGGGAAGGAGGAAAACCATACGCAACTAGGCGTCGCCGTCAGGACTATCCGGTGGCGTCGGAAAAAGATCTTCGTCCTGAGGAGCACCGTCCTCGCCTTCCACGTCTTCCTCGCGTTCCTCTATACCAAGACCAAAATATTCAAACGTGACCCGCAGGAAGTCACCCTCTGCAACTACGACTACATCTACAAAACCCACAGGCACATTCATGCCAAAGAGCTCGTATCCGACCCCATCCGGAATGACAACATAAACTGTTCAGCCACCCAACTCGGTCTGTACCATCGACTGTACAAATGTCAGAGGGTAACCTCTCCGGACCCAAATGGTATCCAGAAAATGACCCTGGTACACTTCTGAAAAAACGAAATGAAAAATAATTATAATAATAAATTATAATTTTTTCATATAAATCGTATAAAAAATTATACTCACGAACAGGCGACAGCTAACCAGGTCCCAGGGGAGGAACTATGTTTACAATGTGTTGTATTGGGGGAACTTGGCCGTCCATCTCAATACAATTAAACACTCAAAAAAGACAAAAGAAACCACAAACCAACGAAAAAGTAGCGCCGAGATCAAAAGTTCGACTGAAAAATAATTGAATCGCAGAGCGATCTTTTCAAAATTTTGCAAATTCTGCAAAATCTCGAATATGCGCGTTGAACCATCACAATTTGAATGCAATAATTTGACAAAGATACTGTAAAAGACACATGAGTTTTAAACAGAATGAATTCATAATTATTTATCAACATCACAATTTTAAAGTTAATTTATAATATTACAAATGTTCTTGTAAATTATATTAGTAAAAATATGTTACTTACCCGCAACTTTAAGTTGTAGACAACTACACGCCATCTCCTAGATCCATCAGCAAGCGGTCATCAACACACACTTATATATATCGCACAATTTCATGACCTTCTATGGTTTGTTTTGGATACAGCGAAAAACACCGTTAGGTGACCGTACTCACAAATGGAAATACGAAGGGTTGCATAGGCAGCACAGTCACTAAACAGTGGTATTCCAAGCCACTACAGTGTGCGTTAAATACGTAAACTAGTGAAGTGTTTTATTTAAATTAAAGTTTCGTGTAATGTTTATATATATATATACAACTGTTTATAAAATTAATACACCTATATAAATGTTCTTTTAGCTATAATATTATAACCATTTCATGTATCATGTATCTTATATAACGGTGTTAACCATTAATTTTTTTATGTAGATCTTTTGTAATCCTTGTGTAAATTAAGCTTCACCATCTCAAGAGATGGATTTCGCTTGGTTTGCAGGGAAGGATGTGTCGCGAGTCGACTTAGTCTTATTTAGAATATTTAATAATAATTATTCAAGTAATTAAAATATTACCTATTTGTCACATATGGTGCAATACAGGTCAATACGACTTGGTCACCTGACACACCTCAGGTTATTTTAAGATTATCAAGGGATTGCATGCACCCCTTCTTTGTCACACAATTACATACATATTGATTGACCTATTTACAAGCCAATCCGGTTTCAGATGTATCTGCACTGCATCATATTAATTATTAATAAAACCATCCCTACTCTGCATCACAGAGTATAAAAGGATTCCAGCTTACTGGTACAACGACAGTTACAACCAAACTCAGCTTAGAATCGACATGAGTCCCTACCATCTACAATAGCTACGACTCAAATACCTCTCGCATATTGGGGGCCTTGAGCCCCAGATTAACAAACTGTATTGTAACACATGTAAGTAATTTTAGTTTAGTATTAAATAATAATGTAAATCATTAACTAAATATATCTCTGTTGAATTTTGGTTGTTCTTATAATATACCTAGACATTATGTCACACGATACGACCCCTTAACGTGACAATATCTTAGCATTGCGTCTAGCAAAATGTAATGACTTAATTTTGTGTCGGAACAGGTTAAATTTCCTATTACATTTTCTAATGGATTTTCGTAACTTAAATCGTACAAAGGTACTTGCCTTTGTTCAACTATACGTTCCACTAAGACAGAAATTTCTTGGTTTGTGGTAAACATTCGTGTTACATGATTGCGTGTTGCAAATTGAAAATCAAAAAGTTCTCCGTCGCCTGCTAATATCTGATCATTTTCAATCATTTTTCAATTAAATCTATTTTTTACTATTTCACAAACATGTGAATGAAAAAAGCAAAAACTATTACATTTTAATTTTTCCATTACGCCTTTAGGTTTATTAAAACGAAATAAAATAGGCTTAGTTATTTGATAAAAACTAATATTTGGTAGACTCTGTATGTGAACTCCAGAGGTTATTTCAACGTTTACACAATTACTCACAATTATTAGTGAAGTTATGAGTATTATTACCATCATTTTCTTTATAATGTTTGTTCCAACTTTCACTTTACTAAAACGTGTCAACCACTGACATAAATTTTGTAGTTCATCTTCCTTTTATGACAAGACACCACAGATATGGTGTCATGTCAAAACAGAAGCAACTATTTTTATAAACAATACCAATCTTTGCCCTTGACTAAACTTTTTTATTCAAAAACCATAAAAACCTCATCCGCTCTGACCAGATGGCAACACTGATTCTGTTAGCTTTTTCCTTGCTACCCAGCAATAAATAAAAATTTAGTTTACAAATTGTTACTAGTAAATAATAGAAATAATAAAAATCTGAAAAATTTGGATGGGGGTAGCGCTTTTTCACCCGTTAATATGAAGACCGAAACATCGTGAAGGTCTACTTTCAGAATTTGTAAACTCAGTGTTTTGTACTTCAGTAAAACCGTAGTCCATATTTTATTGGACTCAAAAATCTCTTTATCTCTTTAAAATTGTACTCGCATCAGGCCTCTTTTTCTTAAAATTTCTCCAGCGGCAATGGAAACCGGCCATCCTATCTTTTCATCTTGGTATTGACAATGAATTGATAGTCCCATCGCCGACCACCAAGACTTAATTGGTGGTTGCCCAGGGGAGCTAGCTTTGCTGGGGGCTGGTCCGGCCTGCAGTGTCAACGTGACACTTCTTCCTACGTAGTTTCTGTCGGATTCTCGTGTTTCTTCAGAGTTCTAGTACTTGCTTTAGGCTTAGTACCTGTAAATCTTACCTTTTTCTCTTTTTCATTATCATTGTTTGTGCCATACATGGGATTTTGAACCCAGTCCTGGTCTTGAAATATTTCCTGTAATTCCGATATTTATAAAAATAATACGCATAATAAACGATAATAGCAATTAAAGCGATTATGTATGCAATTAAGCCTAACCACATAAGATAAAAAAGTGCAGAATGTGAACTTGAAGCAGGATGTGGTAGCACGGCTGCAACCGGTTGTGCAAAAGTAGCATAAACAGCATTTCTTTTAAATACTAAGTACAATACAACAATTGATAAAATTATATTCCAAATTAAATAAAGACTATCACCTTGATAAGAATATAAATCTCCATACGTTTTTATAACCGCATCATCTAATTCATTTTGTAGTACATCAAAAGTCGAGGTAGTAGTTAAATTAAGATGAGGAATAGTAGTGGTCCAATTAGTATTTAAATACTCAGTCATATTATTAAAAATAGGTTGAGTTGTTTTTGCTTGAAGCACATATCTTTTTAAACTAGACCAAATCGCCGGTAACACATGAAGAGTGTTATGTTCGCGAATACCTTGACTAGAACAAGGAAATCGTGGGGAGATTACTTCTTCATTATTTATTAAAAGCGAACACCTACAAGAAGTTCAACTTGTAGAACCCCTGGCTGATCATACACACTTGCTTCTAAAAGTAAGTCTGACTCAGGGCATCTTAACATAGTTTGATTTTTTGGATGGGTAATGAAAAATACGTCGTCACGGATTTCAGTGATAATCATAGATTTAGAAGAATGACATCTAAAAGGATAATGACGACCCAGGTCTTCCACTGTGGATCCGGTGTACATGTGATATGCACATTGTGGCCCATATGTGGAATCTGCGGTGAACCTGGGTAGATAACACAATTTGTCTTGATACGGTTTACAGTGATGTAATCCGGACCGAGAGATTGGTCTCATTAAGGGTGTTTTAGGGTCTGTATTTTTGGAAGTAGCTACGGCCAAATATAAGGTGTCATGCATTAATAAACAGGTGTCATTATGCCATGCAAAGCGAGTATTAGAATAGAATAGAATAGAATATGAGTAGTTAAACAAGGAGAGACCCGGAGCCAAAATTCCATAAGGTTTATTAAGGCACTTTCAAACTGGCTAACATCCGGTCTAGCAGACTCACCCCCGGCCGCAACTCTCGAAATCAAGGCTACCCCCGACCGCAACTCTCGAAATCAAGGCTACCCCCGACCGCAACTCTCGAAATCAAAACTACCCTGACCGCAACATGTCAAAACGAGTCGTTATCAGTTTCCCTTCAAAGGAAATAGAAAAACCTCGGTACAGGAAGCAGATAAAGAAAACCTCGGTACAGGAAGCAGATAAGGAAAACCTCGGTACAGGAAGCAGATAAGGAAAACTTCGGTACAGGAAGCAGATAAGGAAAAACCGTTAAAATTTTTGGAAATTTTCTTGGGGAAAATTGTGTTCGCGGTACGTGCACTCCAGGATAAATACCTGTAAAAATTTGCAACAATTGGCATAAGTCCGGCTAGGGGATGGCAACCCTGCATCAAGATCGCAGAATCTAAAAACTTAAATGGTGTAACTTTAAGCGCATCGGAATTTAACGGATTTATTAATTTCCGTGAAGATATTTTAAAATATTTTGACGGGGTTAATTCAATAAATTTAATTTTTGAAGATTTAACCATCAGCTTTTCAAACTACGATACATTTAAGACGGTAAAAATTGAAAACAGATATTTTTACACAATACTAGGAGAACAGTCGGTCAGAAATTTATTTGATCTGGCCGATCTAATAAATTATCGACTGGAAAAATTACAAAGTCAGGAATTCAGTAATTTTTATAATACCACCCTGTATTCAAGTATTTAAATTCCGGGCGATGCATTCGAAAATGTAAAATTCCTGTTAAATGCTAGTCAAAATATTCATAGCGACAATATTTACTGTATGCTAGAATCAATTATTGTTTATCCGAAAGCAATTAAGACCGATATTGATTTATTATATAACTATGCTTAATAAACATTTACATGAACTTCAGAAAATTAAGATCGAAATTCAAGATTTTGAGAAACGTAAAAAGAAGTTACTATATAATTTAAAAAAATTGTTTAATACGCATAACGAAATTACGGATTTCTTGGAAATGTATAGCTTAAGTAATGAATTGTGTCATATGAAACTTTAATAAATAATAAATGTTTAGCTGAATAATTATGTGTTTTATTTGTGTACATTCACTACAAAACCACAAAAAGCTAATATTACCTTAAGTCAGCAAAATTCATATCCTGGCCCCAGATAAGAAAAAAAAAAGATGCCACAAAAACCACACAATTATATTACTTTGCAGATGTAGTAAGTTATCATTAATTAGAAACCTCACTGTGCCCCAAAATTAAATACTTTTGGAGCACCGGGAGATTACCAACCAAGAAACGCAAATATGAATTTAAAAAATTCATACTTGCAAGTGTATTTATATTTAAATTCCAATTAACAATTCTAGGAATACAGTTATTTATTTTGAATACGGAAGTGTTGATGAATAATAACGGGTTGCACATATTAAACCATCTTCTAGGAACTGATAAAATGTGTCCGGGGTGATATTAAAAGGTTCTAGAAACTGAAACTTTGCGGTTTCAAATTATTCTAGAATGATTTTATATTTTGATAAAGCCTATATATTCAAAAATTGCAAAAACAAAAAATTAGTTCAAAATGTTAGAGACTGAACTTCTGCTAGTGTTTAATGTACCTGACATAACTGTATTTAAATTTACAAAATTTTTTATACGTATAATCGACATACACGCAAATTATCATTCTATTATAAATACAATAAAATACGGTACACCCAGCAAGTAGACGTTAAAGAGTGGATTTTTGATGACAATGATCTAATTCAAGTAAAAGTGTTTGACCAAAAAACACAAAAATTCCATGCTGCATTTAATCTTTACAATCCAGGCGATTTTGAAATTTTAGACCCTTGTCCAGGGTGTCATTTTAAAGTAAATAATTCAACATCAATATATTGCAGAATAGCCAATAAGGGCTACTTTGTTAGATCGTTTTGCCATGGGTAAGATAATACCAATTAATTTAATTTAGTCTGTAATACTAATGACTTTTTTTTATAGCCAATAGGCGATTAATTGTGTACCCTTTTCTTTTATCTGGGGCTAAAAGTGTTACATTTTTAAAACATCAGTACCTTGCAACAACAATTACAGTGGAAATTCAAGTCGTAAATAAACGAATGGAAAAGGCAACCCACGTATTACACGTATCGATACCGGCCAATTTAGATATTTTAGTTATCGACATGGACTGTGATGCATCCATCTTACAGCTGGTGTTTACAAAAACTCAATTTCTATTGGAAACAACACACGCTTTTAGAATTTTCAGCCACATACCAGCAAGATTTCAATCATATAAAAAAATTGTAATTGAATAATTATGTACTATATAGTATAAACAAAAATACGTATAGTTTGATATAGTTTATTTATAAATTATAAGCAACAAAAAAGAAAAGCTAGCAATACAAAAAAAAGCATAATTACCAAGCGACTAAAAACTAATAAGACACCATTTTCTGAAAATAGATAAGAAAACATATTAGAAAAAAATGTATTAGTTTAAAAATTATTAAAAAACTTACAACTATACAGCAGGATGTCTCTGAAAAAAAAATAAGAAAATATTAGAAACTGGCTTAGTTTGAAAAATTGTTTAAATAAACTTACCACAACAAATAATGCTGTGGGATTTTGCGGATCCCGGTAAACCCACACCCGAACCCCCATAACTTCCGCATCCAGAAGCACCTCAGTGTCCCACTGAGGTGCCTCTGGGACGAATAAAAAGCCTATCGTCTGGTTGTGCTAAAGAAATTTAATTTTAAAAAATTTTTTATAGTTAAATCAACATACTATACTTACAATATATTGGGGGTATAAAATCGACAGAATGTTGTATACGTGCCCGCTTAACTCCTGTTCAACTGTAATCAAATTAAAAATTTAAAACATTAAAAAACTTAGCACAATAAAAAAAAAATTCACTCACTAGAGGCCATGGCTGATATAATGCAATATGAATATTTTATAAAAATAATGTAAATTGTAACATACCTGTGATTATATAATATCATAAAAACCACAAAAACCGCAGAACGAAATTAATTAATTTAGTTTTAATACTATATGCGCCATCTAGTGGCTCAAATGATAAGAACCATGAAATAAAGAAATTATTTCTGTAACTAATATATAATTTTTAATTAATTAATTAAAACTACATATGGCATCTATTAGATAAGCGAGCAAACAGGAAATTGATAAGAGATATTAAAACCACACACACACACGCCCATAGTTAAAATAAATATATATTGTAAATCGCAATAGTTTGAACTAATCAATAAACGAATTTATTACGTTTATTATACGGGGTGTTTGAAAAATTATGTTCTCTTTTAAAACGCTCTTGTGGAAGTCTATGATTTTCGGGGAAGCTATTTGGACGAATTTCAATGAAATTGGTCATTTCAGCAGTATTATTATTATTGCTCGAAATAAATGAATATGCTGGTGACCATCTAATATGTTCGCTGCTGGGAATATCGCCAGGAACCCAGCAACCTAGGGTAATGAAACAAAAGGCACACCTAACGATATCGTCCTTATTCGTGTAAAAAAAGCCTGTTTTTGCTAATTTTTTTGAATCTATAAATTTACAAGGCCAATTTGCAAAAGAATCTAATCTATTCTTTTCGTGTTCCATTTTTCAAGAAGCACCAATAAGATACTAAAACTATTACAGAGAAGGTTTAACTTATATCTAACAAATAAAACAGTAAAAATTATTTAAAAATCTTTATTGGTATTATATAGTACTAACAAGTTCATTATATATAAATTTACAATTATTTATAGCACAACTGCATGAATCCAAAGTATGATTAAAACATTCAGGGGTGCCCGGAAGTAGTTTAAATTCATATTCTTCAACAATTTGAATTTTGGACCCCAAAAACTGCTTCAAATATTGGGATTTTGCCAAACCCTTACAATAAATAGTATGAGCTGCTTCGGTATGATTTTGTAGAATTTCTTGTAGGCTACCCAAATCCACATGACCAGCATCCCATTTTAACCCATGATGATTTTTTGTTAACCAATGAGCTTGTCTGCGCAGGTAAATACTTAACTCACTGTATTGGAGTGGTGGTTTAAATAAATAGTGCCCCAAACGTTTCCCATCAAATATTGCTAATTCTTTCACAGTAAATTGGGGTATGCAAAATGCTTGAACGTCAATCGTCATAAACATTATTACAAAATTCGTACTAGGCCTCTAAAAGGTTCGTATTCAAACACGATATCGTGTACAATAACACAATATCCAATGGTTCCTGCAGAAATAGTCTTACTTGATTCGATTTCAAGCTTTACAGCCAATAGGGCGTTCTGAATCGATTCGTTTTGCTTGGAACAGTTAATTACAAATATCGGGTTCTTTTTATACTCTTGGTAATCGAATATTGGTTCTGACAGGGGTTTATTTAAATATTTACATTGAAAATCCAGATAAGAGTCATATGCAAGCATATATTTATTTTTAGCAAAATCATTGTGTTGACGTTCGAAAGGAAAGTTAGAAGTGTTGATTGAGGCAATAACATCCGTTATATTTATGTCACTAAACTCACAGGCCTTAGCCGATTTGACATTTCTTTTATTGGTTTGAAATCCTACGAAAATCCATCGAGGTCTGCGCACACCCAAAGTGTTTTGAACCGGCCAAATTACTAAGTTAGTTGAAGTAGGCAAAGTAGGATACTGAAATAGACTTCTTCCATGAAATCCGGTTTTGATTAGTTTATTTTGATTAATGTATTGGTACAAGTCTAATTTTGCCGCATCACTTGCAGTAATGTGTGGCACCTTCCACTGAATTTTAGTAATTTTTATCGCAACATCTGTTTCACCCGTATAACAATCCGCATCCGATTTTGAACGAATCAAAATCAGTTCTTGCCGCATGTTTATAATGTCTCGCTTGTATCCCGAAGCAAATCCAAGCACATGACTTAATGGGATAGTAGCACAGAACGATTTCTTATCATCGTTACAAATTTGAAGTCCGGAACTTAGCGGATCCCAGCCAGCACGAGAAAGGCCCTTGCTTTCGCCTGGAGAATATTTAACACAACCCACAAGAGCAGTTGTTATGCCAGGGGTTCTGCAACTGTCTAGTACGACTTCACCAAGCTGATAACGTATTTCTTCAAATAAAAATAACGGCGCATTTCCAGTCAATTCGAATGGTTTGTTCGCATCAGTGGGGGTTAAGGTGCCCTCGATATATATTTTACTATCATATGTCGCTGTTATTAGTTCACCCTTTTCAATTATTAGACGAATCTCATCAGAATTATCAAACGCGTTTACGGTGTAAGGATGGTAGGTTCGGGAGGATGCGTCAATTACTAGATCTGTGTATGCCACGTCCGTAAAAAACGCTTTTTAGTGCCTGTTCTTCCTCCATTGCTTAGTACAGTGAGGCCAATTGATTTCAAAAAGTTCATTTGCTCCGATGTAAGCCTATCAACGTTCTGAGGTCTAATGAGGTTTGTTATGAAATTGGATACACTTTCATTGGTTAGATTTAAACCCATACTGCTTTAATTCTAGTCGTATGGTTACAGGCTCCGAACCAAAATCAATTAAGTCACCGTCCTGATCGACCAACTTAAGTGTTATGTTGTCAATATTTAGCACGTTTACAGGTAAATATATTACCGTTGCGGGTTCTTTAACTAAACGAAATCCCGGTTCAACAGATATATCGAATTCAAAAATTGTATGTGACAAAGAACCGTTCCTGTATGCGCCTACAGTAATATTACACTCAACGTGAATATTAGTTGCTTTTATTATTCTCACGTCTAGATCAGACTCGTGTTTTACGTTGGGTTGTAGTTTTATTGATGAAAACCCGAGCATGCGCCCAATACTGTCGGGTTTGGTAAAATCAACCGTATATATTGATTTAATTTCACACTTGAGGGTGTTGTTATTAGCAGACAGTTTTAACCCCGAACCGAGCTGAGTTTCAATAAGCTCATTGATCTGATCGATCTCGAATGCTCCTGAAGGGATTGTGATTGATTTTTCTACGTTTTTATCGTCAATGTAGTATATTTTATTGTTTCCCACGAAAATATTTCTTATCGAATTACATCCATAAAACCCAACCAACCCAAGTCGGTAATTGTACTCAGAATTTAGTTCGATCGGAGGAAAATAATCTACAGAGAGAACGTTACCCACACCCGTCAAGGTCAGAGTTTGAGACATGATTAATGATATGCATCATGCAATATTATTTATATCTATTAGGGTTCATATAAAAACTTTAAACATAAATGTCCACAATTCTTTGTATTGAAATTTTGTTCTCTATCATAATTATATCTAATTTTACAGCCCCGAAAATAATCGATTAATTCCTTGGGAGGTCTGATGTTTCCAAAACTATCATAGTACATGACATTAGAACCATGCTTTTTGTATGCAACCCAATGGGTTCCAGGACCATCCTTATCATCCAAATTTAAAATTCCACTTTCATTGAACCTAGGTTTTAAAGGCAAGTCATTGCGCATAAACACTCCACGAAAATGCTTGATATTTTTAGCATGTTTTTTTAGGTCTATGTCAGTGAGGGCTCTTCGGGGCAATTTTATCAGTTTTTTGGATACGGTTTTAAATACAAAGCATTGCCAGTTTTATAAGGACGTAGATATATAGCACTGCCCTTTTTCCCTAAAGCAATGGCCTCCATCGTTTTGTTATGCCTTTCAGACTCTTCGAGCTTACGCCGGGCGGCGCTGTGGTCATTGATTGCTTTTACTACTCCATTGAAAATAAAATAATAAAAATTAAAAAATTACAAATTTCTACACAATAAAATAATTCACTTACGATGTGCCGCCTGCGAGAGCGCCTGCGGCGCTGAGTCCGGCAAATAGAGGTATTAGAAATGGCAAGATCCCACCCTCCTTGGGTATGGGAATTATTCTAGGTACTTTTATGTTGCGTTTGCCTCCCACATTTTTAATTATACGTTTAGCAGCAATTAAAGCTGTTTTAACTACGTCTTTTAATAAACCCCCGCTAGAAGAACCTTTTTTGACTGCGGATGCAATATTTTTCAAAAATCCTCCTTTAAACGACACTTTCTTTTTTCGTTGTGATTTGGCTTTTCGATTGGCCCGCTTCCTAGGACATCCCATTCCTAATTTTGTTTTAGCTTTCATTGCAGTAGTTACAGCAACAGCAGCTAATTTTTCACCAAAACTAGAGTCTTTGGAAGTAGCACGTTCCCAAGCACGATCTTGTAGGATTTTATCAGCTTGATGTCTACCTTCTAGATCTTTATGTATTGAGTACGCAATGTCGTGTTGTTTACACGCGTCGTCTAAAGGATTAATGCCCTGATCACCTCGTGCTAAACGTTTTTGCAACTTTGTCCCAGGACCGCAATAGTTGAATGACGGTAGGTGTAGCTCGACAGGCAGTTTATTTATCAGGGTATCAACTAACCCACCCCCTTCGCGTGTTACCAGCATTTACAGAATCCCACTAGTTCTGTGGGTATATATAGGTGCTTGGCCCAAAGATCATGAACAATGAAGCTAATTAGACAGCGTAAGACGCTGAAAGTGCTTAATCATGACATTGAAAAAAAATTAAAGAAAAAACATAGCGATTTATTACCAGACTCGATCAGAGGAATTATTTCAGGCAGTAGTAATTCTGGAAAAACCAATTCGATAATCAGTCTCCTAGAAGATCAGAATGGGTTAAAATTTGAGAATGTGTATGTGTACTCTAAATCACTACATCAGCCCAAATATCAATATTTGGAGAAAGTACTCAAACCTATTAAAGGACTGGGGTATTTTACTTTTGACAAGAACAGCGACATAATTCCACCTGGTGAAGCAAAACCGAATTCGGTTATGATATTTGATGATATTGTCTGTGATAAGCAGGACTCAATGCGGGACTATTTTTGCATGGGCAGACACAAGTCTATTGATTCGTTCTATCTTAGTCAGACCTATTCTAAAATACCCAAGCAATTAGTACGAGATAATACGAATCTAATCATATTATTTAAACAAGACACGTTAAATTTAAAACATGTTTATGATGATCATGTCGGTACTGACATGTCATTTGATCAATTTCGTTCTATGTGTTCAGAATGTTGGAAAGAAAAATATGGATTCATAGTGATTGATACTGATTCGGAGGTTAATTCGGGCAGATATAGAAAAGGTTTCGATTGCTATCTAAGTATATAACTCTAGACAGGTCATTCAACTGCATCAGTTTAAAATATCCACAGAGCTGTTAACCGCTTTGAACCGCTTTGAACGGGTCTGTTAACCGCTTTGAACCGCTTTGAACGGGTCTATTAACCGCTTTGAACGGGTCTGTTAACCGCTTTGAACGGGCCTGTTAACTGCTTTGAACGGGTCTGTTAATCGCTTTGAACGGGTCTGTTAACTGCTTTGAACCGCTTTGAACGGGTCTGTTAACTGCTTTGAACCGCTTTGAACGGGTCTGTTAACCGCTTTGAACCGCTTTGAACGGGTCTGTTAACTGCTTTGAACCGCTTTGAACGGGTCTGTTAACTGCTTTGAACCGCTTTGAACGGGTCTGTTAACCGCTTTGAACCGCTTTGAACGGGGTCTGTTAACCGCTTTGAACCGCTTTGAACGGATCTGTTAACCTCTTTGAATCGCTTGAACTGCCTCCGGTTATAATCTCCAAGATGGATGTTAATGAGATTGAATTGAAGAAAAAAATTATTAAAGCACGTGACTCAATAAAACGAAAGTATTCAGAATTAAAACGTGGTAAAACTGATACTCGTAGATTTATTGAAGAAACTTACAAACCAATTGTACAACCTTTAAAAGAGCTTTCCACAATGAAAAAGAAATCTATGCTGGCCCATAAAATAAAATTACAACCTAAACCAAGTAAATCTTCTGAGGATGATGATGATGCTGAGGATGATGCAACATATTTTGATTCTTCTGATGTACAAGATTCTGATGTGTATGCCGAAAGACCCAGGAAATTTATTGACATGCTTATTAATGATACTGCTAACCATATGGACACCCAATATGGGGTTCATGCCAGTACTACTGAAAATGGTGCATGGAATATTGGCAACACTCGTATAGATTTTCAAACAGATTCGAATAATATTTTTATTAATGGTAAGCAGTTCGAAGGTACTGCAGGTTTATACGAACTGATATTTTTGAAAAGTCCGAAGAATTACGACTCGAATGATTTGCACGAGTATAAGAAAATACTTGAGTTAACTAGCGCACATAAGCGTGACTTCAATCCGGACAATCAAATTATAGGAAATAAAGGTGCCAAGTACACTAAAATTATCAAACCATTATTCAAACAATCTAAAGTATTGGGTGATGGGTACAAACTAACTAAAGAAGTTAATAATTATCGTGTTGAATACCGTCGATGGAATACTCTGGCTGAATTAGTAGAAGAACTAAGATTATTGTATGCATCTAAAATGGCGGGCAATACCGGTAACGATAATGATATAGTCAGCATAATAGAAGAATTACGAGAAGAAGGGATTGTTGCTTAAATAAACATACTACAGTGTGATTGCGCTCAGTTCCAAAATGAATATTGACAAGTTTGGGCGTAGCAAAGAAAGCTCCTCAAAAGAGGGGAGGAAGGGGGATCCCGGGCTAGGATTCAAATTAAATTCTGAAGGGGATTATGATCTTCAAAACAAAAGATTAACAAAATTGGCTGATCCTCTGAATGACTTTGATGCTGTCAACAAACAAAGTACTATTGTTTTCCAGAACGATTGCTTTGATGCTCATGATAAACGAATCGCATACCTAGCAGAACCTAAAGATCTGCATAACTGTGTAACTTTAAACTATTACTTAACAACAAAATACGATTGTGATTCAAAAAAGCTCACAAATGTCGGTACACCTACTGAAAATACTGACGCAGTAAACAAGCAATATGTTGACGTGCAAACCCGGACTCTACAGAAATTCATAAACGATATTGTTAAAATTGATATAACTGCTTTAAATAATAAATTATCTGATATATCTACTGAAGTTTCTAAGAATAATACTACAAGTACTAATGAAATTAAAGATATTAAGGTAAAGCGTGCTGAATTTGGTACAAAAGTAAAAAATCAACTTGACGATATAAATTTTAGACTTAGTACTGTAGGACAGACACTTGCTGCAGTTGATTCGAATGCCACAGACGCTATAAAAGCAATAACAAATTTATCTCTAAACGTGAATGCATCAATAGACATTTTAAATTCGGACTTGAATAAAATATACAATCATTTGAAACTAGTTAGAGCCGCTAGCAGTAATGTCTAAACGCGGTATAGTCACTGAATTACATCGTCCTGCACGTAAAAACTTTAAACGTCGAAAAACTATGATCAAAGGATATGACGATTTGTGGCAGTGTGACCTAGCAGAATTTATTCCTTATGAAAAAGAAAATGAAGGATACAAGTATATTTTGTTCGTCATTGATTGTTATTCAAAATTTTTATGGGCCCGTCCATTAAAATCAAAACAATGCGTGGATGTTGCACCGGCTATGAGCTCAATTTTAACACAGGGACGTGTTCCTAAAAATATTTGCCGAGACCAAGGAAAGGAATTTTATTGTAAGCAATTTAAGGAATTAATGATAAAACATGGAATAAATCATTACTCGACGCACTCTGTTAAAAAAAGCTGCTATTGTTGAGCGGGTCATACGAACAATCAAAAACCATCTTTATCCTGAATTCAGTTTTCGATCGAAATATAAATGGATTGATATATTGCCTACTGTAATTAAAGTATACAACAACCGCAAACATCGTACCACCGGAATGAGGCCTGTTGATGTTAAACCGAACACGGTAATAGACTATGATAGTATTGATATTATGGGGAAGAAGAAATTTCATGTTGGTGATCATGTCAGAATATCCAAGTTTAAAACCGTTTTTTTCTAAATCATACAAACCCAACTGGTCGGCCGAGGTGTTTAAAATAATACGAGTAAAATACGGCACCCCCGTAACATACTTCCTAGAAGATTATCATGGCCAGCCCATTCTGGGGCAATTTTATAATGAAGAACTGCAAAAAACCAAGTACCCCGACACATATTTAGTAGAAAAGGTGCTGCGCACACGAGGTGACCAACTGTACGTTCGCTGGCTTGGGTATGATAAGTCACATGATCAATGGATTCCAAAGAGTTCAATAGTCCAATGAATAAAGTCAGCTTTGCTGACAAACCTCAAATTAAATATTTATATCATTGGGCCTATGCACACCAAGATTCCCGTAGATCTACCTGGTCGCGGATTGCTGCAGATAGAGATCGCTTCAAGATGAGAATACTTAGAGCTGAAATTATTTTAATTCCTGTATTGTGTTCTAAGCACAGAAGTAATATGTACACACAAAGATTCTCATAATAAAATGTATTTTTTTTAAATAAAATATCTAGTTAGTTTATTATAAGCATCTTATTTATATTTATTTATCCATACAAGTTTTGTATAATATTTTTAATATATTACCATATTGTTTTTAATTATGTACACTAATTCTTATACCTAATTTGATTATTGGTGCATAATTGAACAATGCCCCCACGGAAGTGTGTCCGTGCAGTTAGGCAATAAATATCTCTTGTTGTCTGCCGGACTTAAAGCTACTTTAGTCTGTTTAACACTATACAAATTATGATCAATTGATCTTATACAATTTTGATTGCTGGTCACTTCGCGTCTGCCGAACAAGCAGTTCACATAGTCGTCGAAACACAGTGCTTGTTTCAACACATATCCTTTCACACCCTTTGCCTTTTTTACAGCGTCTTCCCCTTGCACTCTACCACTATACATTTTAGATCTAAGTCCTACGAACTCAGTCATCACTCCCCCATTATTTTCATCCTTCATGAGCCCCGGAATTTTTCTATTTACACGGGGAATTTGATATGGGTTGTCTGGGGCATAGTCCCATGTATCAAATTGTTTAATGTCTTTTTTAATTTCAGAATAAATGTCATCACACTGCACTTCATAAATTAAACTGTCTGTGTCAGTATACAACACTTTACACTTTGATCCGAATTTTGGGTGTATATAGTCGTAGTGAAATTCATATAGTTTTGTTTTGGAAATGTCCAGGACGCTCATCCCCACATATATCGGTTTATTCATTATCACCTCGGTTTTATTCAGTTCAATTAATACCAAGTCTTCATTGAGGATTGTGCGGCTATGGAAATTGGGTTTTGCAATCATGACCGTTGCACTGTATCGACCATCCCATTTGGACACTAATTTTACAATTTTACGTTTGCGTACATCCTCCATGGTTTTGCCAAAACATGCGTTATTCATCAGTTTAAAAAATGTTTTTTCAAACTCGTTTTTAGCCTGAGTACGCAACTTTGTATTCAAATCAATGTACTGCTTCATCCAGGCAGATTGCTTGAATTCTAGAACTATGGATTTTCTTGAGTTTAATCCCATGTTTTAGTGCCTGCTTTAGGGCACGGTAGTGAATCACATACCGTTCCTTGCTGTATAATGTTGTCATCAATTTTTTCTGATTTGAGCCTGGCGGTGTATGGTGCTGAGCACAGAACGGTAAATCTTTGTGTTGGTCATGTAGGTTATCAGGGTACTCCAAATCAACTTCAAGAATACATCCGGTATGGTAATCGTCTGGTATTTTAGTGATGTTCTGGGTCATGTCAGTTTTACACCATTTGCACCCGCCATACGGTAGGAATTGTGACATGGCCCAACCATACAAATTAGTAACATCATAATACATTAAGTACTTTGAAGGCTGTTCAGGGTCATAGTCGGCCATGTATTTATTGTTGGCTTTCGAATATCTATTGCTGCACTGGCTTATTCCCCCACGAATCCCCCTCTCTACAAAAAGTAGCATGTCCATGTCTGTAATCAGCTCTAATTCAACCTCGGTGTATTTTAGCATGCATGCGTCTAACCCATAGGCATTATAACAGGTCTCTCTAAAATTTTCAAACACATCTGCAAGCAACAGCACATCCGTCTTATGGTACAAGTCTGAGTATTCGCCTATAGAGTTGCACTCAAACTCATTCCAGATCTTCTGCGCATGCTCATAATCTTTACACAACTGTGCCTCTCTTTTTTCCAAGATTCGTTGCTTTTTTTCATAGTCCAATCCATTCAAGGACGCTAAAGCAAGTTTATTTTCAAAATGTGTTTTTGAAGGAAGTTTCGGTTCATCGAGTTTCTCCCAGGACGTCACATAATCATAGGGAAAAACTCCTTTGCGCGTTAATAACTTTAACTTTTCTTCAGACAATTCCGGATATTCTTTCCGGACTATCGTCAGTTCGTCCAGGAATGAGGCCAGCTTGTCCAGACTATAAGGCATAAATCTTAGTGAGTCAATGAAGCGTAATTTGAGGCCGCTTCCGTTGATGCTTTTTGTAAAGGAAATAAACTTTTCTTTGTTGATTGGAAGTAATGAAATCCCTCCCTCGAATTCTAGGGCAATGTCTTTGATGATAAAATGCGCGTCATATCCACTCAAATTGTGAAACACCACCGGAATTACCTTAGAATCTTGGTAATTTAAATTGCATGAGTTGTGTGCGGCTCCTCTATACAACGATGTTTTATGATCGTGATCTCGAATTTTTAATTCCCCTACTGCAAAAGGCTTTTTACAGATGTGGCATTCGGTAGCTGCCTCGAACGATTCCGTCTCCTCGGGTGTTATCGTCATTGGAATTGGGACCCAGTACACTGGTTCAATGTCTTCAACCACTTGTTTTAACTCGTTGACAAACCATTTTTTGCAATCCTCACCTCGATAACTTTTGTAGTAGGACAGTGAATCATCAAAGTAGCATTTAAAATAGTACCCTACACTAAATGGTGTGTGTTCTTGATATATTTCAGTTTTCTTGCCTATCCGTTTTTTAACTGGTTTGAGCAGGCTTTCGAAATCTGCATAGACTACGAAAGGAGCCCGTTGTTGATTTTCATGTTTTTTAAATTTCACAATTTTATCTTCAGGTTGCCAGGGAGTCACCACTCTGCAATCATTTATTTCCTGACAATCCACTGTATGTTTATTTAATTTATCTTCATTATGAAAGTAATGAAGGCATCTTTCGCAAATATATATTTTTCCATTGCGTTTACTAAGTTGTTTGCTCAATAGTCGACTTAGACTTTTGATCCAGCAGAAATGATACTTTACTTCTTCAACATTCTCATCATAGGTGTCTTGGATCAACAATAAGTTTACATGTCTGGGTTTTTTATTTTTCGTCAATCGGGTTGGTTGGACTTTAAGATGGAATCTTCTCTCCTCCAGTATGTAAACGTTGATTGAAATGTCATTCTGCCTTTCAAATTTTTGTATGTTTCCCATTGTCATTGGAAATGTTATACCTGATGTATTTAGTACCGTTGAATAGTTTGGGTAACTGGATGCTAGTTGGGGGTGATTTGATTGCGGATATAGGGCTGATACTACTGCCCACGCAAAACAGGCCTCATCATCATTTTTGACGTTAATCACAGCATGTTTGCTAGCAATTTCATCCAGTAGGGGGATGTATGATGATCCTCTGAATGGCTCGTATCTGTTTATATTAACTGCAATATTAATTATTGCCGTTAAAGCCCACCCACTATCACGTTCTTGGAAATCTTCCAGTTGCACAATTAAATTATCTTGCACATGCTCTTCCCACCATTGCTTCAAATCAGTTTGCTGGTCTATTTGATTGTTTTTGGTGCTGAAATTTTTTAACTCGCACATCACCTCTCCTGCAGCCTCTTTGGAAAATTCGCCACAGAAGTTTGTATTGACTTTTAAGAGGTTGTGCTCTTTAACAGCTTTCTTAACCCTGATTGCAAATACTTTAAATGCATCCTCAAGGAATGTTAGGGGGTCCACATGTCTCAGGTTAATTATAACACCTGTCCTAATCCTTCCTTTGAACGATGATTTGACATCTTCCCAACAGATTCTGTCCGATCGGACTTCTTTGGGGCGGGTGTACCCAGCTCCACGATGACTTAGGGCTTTCATCATCACGCGATATCCTAAAAAATTAATTTTTAATAAAACTTGTATTAATTGAATTTTTTAAATTACCTTTAATTAATCCTATATTGGACTCTACATTCTTTTTCGTCCCCACATTTAAATCCCCCTTTTTTAGAGCAGCATTTAGAATGGTTATGTTTCTACCACACTGCTTTATCCAGGTTTCCAATTGTTGTGGGTTGTCGGCCAACTCCAACAATGCTCCGGCCGTTACTTCAGCCATATCATTGGCAGTTTCAATAATGGAATCCATGATGATAACTTGAACTATTGACAACACTCAACACAAATAGCATAATTATTGATTTTTTATAGGTATTTATCCTGGAGTGCACGTACCGCCAACAGAATTCCCCCCAAGAAAATTTCCAAAACTTTTAACGGCTTTTCCTTATCTGCTTCCTGTACCTAGGTTTTCCTTATCTGCTTCCTGTACCGAGGTTTTCTTTATCTGCTTCCTGTGCCGAGGTATTTCTATTTCCTTTGAAGGGAAACTGATAACGATCTGTTTTGACATGTTGCGGTCGGGGTAGGTTTGATTTCGAGAGTTGCGGTCGGGGGTAGCCTTGATTTCAAGAGTTGCGTCCGGGGGTGAGTCTGCTAGACCGGAAGTTAACCAGTTTGAAAGTGCCTTAATAAACCTTATGGAATTTTTGCTCCAAATCTCTTCTAGTTTAACTACTGACCACCCCTTGAATTCCAATCTTTCTTCTTTTTCCACTTCAAATCTTTCTTCTTCAAATCTTTTTTCTTCTTCCACTTGCAATCTTTCTCCTTCTTCCACTTCCAATCTTTCTTCTTCTTCAACCCTTTTTTCTTCTTCGACTTCCAATCTTCCTTCTTCTTCCACTTCAAATCTTTCATCTTCTTCAAATCTTTTTTCTTCTTCCACTTGCAATCTTTCTCCTTCTTCCACCTCCAATCTTTCTTCTTCTTCAACCCTTTTTCTTCTTCCACTTCCAATCTTTCTTCTTAGTCCACTTCCAATCTTTCTTCTTCTTCTTAAAATCTTTCTTCCTCCACTTCCAATCATTCTTCTTCGTCCACTTCCAATCTTTCTTCTTCTTCAAATCTTTCTTCTTCCTCCACTTCCAATCTTTCTTTTTCTTCAAATCTTTTTTCTTCGTCCACTTCCAATCTTTCTCCTTCTTCCACTTCCAATCTTTCTTCTTCTTCAACCCTTTTTCTTCTTCCACTTCCAATCTTCCTTCTTCTTCCACTTCCAATCTTCCTTCTTCTTCCACTTCCAATCATTCTTCTTCTTCAAATCTTTCTTCTTCCTCCACTTCCAATCTTTCTTTTTCTTCAAATCTTTTTTCTTCTTCCACTTCCAATCTTTCTTCCTCTTCAAATCTTTCTTCTTCCTCCACTTCCAATCTTTCTTTTTCTTCAAATCTTTTCTTCGTCCACTTCCAATCTTTCTTCTTCTTCCACTTCCAATCTTATCAGGTCCACGCTCCCACGTATTTTTCTTCTTCTGATTTGCTGTGTTGAAATAGAAAATCAGAAAAATCGTAACCATTACCTCCATACAGTTCGAACTTCTTGAAAAATTAATACAACACCTATTTTCATCTTCAAATCTTTCTTCTTCTTCAAATCTTTTTTCTTCGTCCACTTCCAATATTTCTTAGTCCACTTCCAATCTCTCTTCTTCTTCAAATCTTTCTTCTTCCAATTTTTCTGATTGCTTTTTTTCTAAATTTACTGCAATAACACCATAATACAATAATTTTTTCTCTTTTTATTTCTATCCACTACTTACTTATTTGTACTCTCTCCCTTACTAACTGTCTCACTTTTTCTTTATTTTGTTTATATTTAAATTCGAGTTTATTCATGACTTTTGACCGGTCTATATATCTGGTACAGTATCTGTTGTCTTCCAGAACTGCCCTTAATATAGGCCGCCCTAAACCCCTTAAGCTGCTGTTAAAAACAGCATGTGGTGTCTCAATTTGGAGATTTTCCCATAACCCTCAAAACGTTGTTTCTAAGAAACTGTTTTTCTTAGGGATAATGGTTGCCACTGTAAAACGATAAAATTTAAATTAAAAATAATAGAACGGCTTGTAGTTTCTACTAGTGTTCCTACATACAACACTTATTAATACATACATTACTAATTAAGAGTTGGGCAAACGAGGAAATTCGTTCTGATTGGTTGGATCCATTTTTTGCATGGCATCCTTAACGTATCAATAAAATAACATTTGAATATTGAAATGTCATTATGACATTCATTCAAAATATGCACTAATTTTGAAATTTTTGAAAACTAAGTGAATTGGCAAGGCATGACTGGTTGTAGTGCAAATGGTTGCAGAAACAGAACAGAGGATGGACTTGTCTTTAAGAGGATTTCAAGAAGATGCAGTAAACGTAAAGAGTGGATGAAAAATATGGCAATAATGCCGCCTCACAACGGAAGATTATGCGGGAAACATTTCGCAGAGGATCAATGGGAAATTCACGGGAAAAACTAAAAAAGAATGCAGTACCCACAATTTTTCAGCAAAGTGCCTCTCTAACTTATTCTGCAGAAGACTTGAAAAACATTGAAAATACCAATACCATATTATTGTAAAACACTGTATTATTAATTTAAACTATAAACGGGTGGGTGATAGCAGTTATCCTACATTTATATGTAAAAATACACAAAATAAAACTAATATAGATTCAAAATCAAACCATCATCCAAAAAAATTCCAAATTGTAAAAAACTCTTAAACTTACTGTAGCGACCTTTGGTGTTTAAATCCCATTTTATAACTGAATTTTGCAACCGTTGTGTAACCAGTGGTTTTTCAAAATTAACCAAGAAACAAACTACGCTAAATATATTTGATACTAGTGGTAACAGCGTAATTGGAATTAGTTTTGCTAATATCTGAAAACTTTTTATCCTCTGAATTGCTCTTTCTACATGAATGCCTCCCTTAGCAATTTTCTTCGTCAAAATTTCCTCCTCTGGTGTCAACCTAGGTCTCTTTTCAAGAAATGGGAGTTGTAATAATATAAATTTCTTTTCATGGCACACATCTAAAATTGTAAAATCCTTTGTCCACCATTAAAACATCCCCTTCTTTTAAAAATTCTTGAATATCACTTGCTACGAATAATTCTTTATCCGAAATGGAGCCTTCATAACCCTCGCTATTGTATATTATGGCACCTCTTGACGATATCCCCACCAAGAATTTCACAGAATTGTAATGTTTGTAACTTGAAAAAGTATTTCCTTGTCTCTGAAAATTTGTTGACATTTGCATTTTCACTTCGGTGGCATCTAAAACTAATGTAACTTTTTCGTTAAAAACTCGAAAGCAAGCAGGCATTTCATGTTTTTCCATGTTCCGAGAACCTTCAAAAAAGTGTTTCGCGGGCCACAACACTGGAGATACATAAACTGTACCCACGTATGAAACACAGTTGATACCCTGCATACACTTAAACGATAAAAAATTGATAACTCTTTTAAGGTGTATCCCCTTTTCAAGCTAAGAAGGGTTAAACATAGTTTATCTTTGTCTGTCAGATGTTTAATACGTTGGCTGTTTAAGGGGGTGTTATTTTTCCTTGCGTATTTTAATGTAGGCATAACTGAAGGATCTAAAAATGCAAAAAAAGCTTCAAATGAGCCACTGTCAAACCTGTAAAATACTGAAAATGATCAGTTTTTGACAATGAGTCGAACGAAAAACTATTTTGGGATTTTGTATCTTCTGTAGCTTGTCTACCAAAAAGGTTTCTAGGTAACGTTTGGGTCGCCTTGTCTTCTTGAATAGTTGTGTTCGAAGTACTACTATAGCTGTGATCATACTTATTTTCTTGTATTCGAGGGTTTTCCAACGAACCCACTAGATCCATGTATTCGTCCTTGACGTTACATATCTCGAACATTCGCCCAATTTCTACACTTTTAAATTTACGGGGATCTTCGCCAGTAGCTTCATAAAAAGGTATGGGGTTGGTTGCATCGCCCGCAAGATGCTTTTCACACACGTATGTGTTTTTTGTAATGTTCGTAAGCTTAAGCTTTTCATTGCCACAGAATTCGAGCCACAATAAACATTGTGTCAGGTTGGTTATCGGCTTCGGGAATGGACGGTATCGAAGTGACTTGGACCTCCTAGATTTAGATGTGCTATCGCAGTTCTTATAAGAGCACTTGGGCATTTTGATCACGAATAATTACTGTAAATAAAAGCGAATTGGTATTAAACTAAAAACAATCAACGTCATAAAACTAAGTGATCGAGAACTTACCTTGGCTTAAATTATACACTTGTAGTAGTCCAAGTAGGTAGGTGAGGGAATCAACTTTGAAGTGAGGAATAAGAATAATCACTGTAAATAGAAACAGAAAAAGACCGATTTTAAAAACGGAAAAGCACAAAAGATAAAAATCGACAACCAACAACACAAGAGATATAGGAAACGATAACGTGAGGTTATGTTTTAAGAAAACAAACATGAATACCAACATACTACTAGTACAATCACTAGTAATCTAGTAGTATTGAGGCCGTCATAATGGTATACCTGATAGAAAAAGACAACGCTAGGGTAGAACTTTCCTCTCGCTTATTTCAAGGTCATATTTCCACTGAAGTCCTCTATTGGCAAATATTTCAAGCAATTAACAGTTGTTTATACTGCATTTTTATGCAGTTGAAATTTCGTTTGCTTTTATTGGAGAATTCGGAAGGTTTGAAAATAATCCAATAAAAACAAACTAATTTCAATTGCATAATAATGACAATGACAGCTGCAATGAATAAAATTTACTATAAAATAAGTTACTTTCTAAAAAAAATAAAAACTGATTAAACTATGGGGTATATTAATCAAAATAACCTGAAAAAGAACAGTAATTTTCAATAAAACAACATAAATAAATACATCCCAAAATACAGTAGTGTAAACGAAACAAATATTAATATAGTACAATAAAAATAACAATATCTACATGCTTAACAACAAAGAAATAAATATTCTATAAACTCAATACAACTTAATTCTTATAATAATAAAAATTCAACAAAAATTGACAATAGATAAATACATTTGTAACAGTTAATACTGATCCTGTAAAAATAAATAAATATTCTATAAACTCGATAAAAACTTAACAATTGTTCAAAATGAGATCAGTACAAACAGCTATCACATAGATTTAAATTTCTCCACCTTCTTAACGTGTCCGTCGGAAATGGCCTTTGATTTTTGCTTATCCTTGACGAATTTAAAAATTAGAAATGTCACACACCTATCTAAAATCAAATTGTCATAGTTGTGTTCTATACATGCTACGTGCGCAAAATCATAATGCATTTTAAACAATCTCTTAAACTTATCCTCAAGCTTTGACTGAAACCCATCGATTTCGAGATAATTATATAAATTGTTATGAATATTTTGAACAAGTTGCATAACAGATTCACTTGCATATTTTAATCTATGGGTGTTGTCGGTCTCTTTGAAGGAAGTAAATAGATGGCGGTTAGTAACCTCGGAATATAAATTTTTCCGACAAGTATCACAATCAGTTACGTTAATTGCTTTTAATACATAACCTGCCACATAAGCAAG
This sequence comes from Ctenicera cuprea, assembly GCA_958336395.1. Lineage (NCBI taxonomy): Eukaryota > Metazoa > Arthropoda > Insecta > Coleoptera > Elateridae > Ctenicera > Ctenicera cuprea. Next base: position 45,765,558 of record OY284489.1, on the reverse strand, counting down.
AGCTTGACTATCTTCACAAGGAATATCTTCAAGCTTTTGAGAATTACATTCAAAAATTGCAACTGATTGTGGAGGGACGAGAATTTCAATAAGTTACCCAAATCGTCCAATGGTGAACACAGATCATCTTCGCAGTTACCACTGCCACCCGTTGGTGAAGCTAATTTGTTTACAACAACAGTTTTTAAGGCAGCAGTAAACTGATGACAAGTAGGATTGGTATTGGGTCCGCCACACAGTGTGGCTAAATGGGCTGTTTTTGGACAAACAGTTGACCACCAGCCTTCAATTTTATCGCAAAAAATTTGAAAAAAATCTAAATCATGCCCCGCTAAATCCCTAATCGAATACAAAAGGCAACACTGAAAATAGCACTAAAAATAAAACAATTGTCCAAAAAAAATTTTTTTAAGAATTCATATGCAAATGTTTTTACAGGCTTTGGTTTGATGAAAAAATGTCTGAAAATTTCAGGAAACGTGTAACATTTTTAAAAATATTAGTATTTTATTTTATTAAATCTGTATAGCGAGAACTAAATTATTACAAAAGTGAACCATTTTTTAACAAATTGTAAAAGAAATTCCAATTCAAAATAATTTATTTAAAATTTACATATCTCCTAATCTTCTCCTTCTTCAGAATCAGTATCCTGGTGTTCCAATAATCTTGCTGCTTCTGGAGACAGTGTTGAATCCTCCTTAGATCGCAATATCCTTAATGATGATATTTCCGGATCAGATGACATTAGTAAATGATGCATTTATATCTGTACAATTTTAAATTCGTGATGTTTTTCTTGTGTTGAATTGCCTGATTCTTCTAAAATCGTTATTGCCTGCTTCTTGAGCTTCCTCGGAAAGCTGTCCAATAGGAGCTATTGCAGTATTAATTATACTAGCTCCGTGTATTAGAACTTTATGTACGCTCTCTGGCATATAGTACCAATTATAAAGCTCAACATAAAGTTTGGCAGTTTGCCTCGTGTACTCTTCGAATCGGTCACAATTGATTTCTCGTCCACATGCAGAATATTCGAAAATCTTCTTATTAATTGTTCATCAACACCCGTTGCTAAACTGGTTATCTCTGGAAATTTGAAAAATCTTCTTGCCGTATTTCCGTCGTTAGATGTCCCTGAACCTTGTCTGACAAGATCTACGGTTATTTGAAGTTCTCTTTTCAAGTTATCTTGAATTTGTTGCTTCTGCTTTTGTTTTAATTTTCTTATCTTCTTTAGTTACGCGGAATGTTTTTAATGGGAGGTTGTATCCAATATGAAGAACACACTCCATAAATCTAATCCAACAATGTAAAGTTGACAGTCCAAATTGATATGCATCTTCATTGCATTCTTTAAAATTGAGAGCCTCTAAGTTATTCATCGTTTTCGGTGTTGATTTACAAGTTGCAGCCGATTTATTTCCTGTTAATGCATTGCAAACTTTTCTTATTAAAGATAATCAAAAAAAATGTAACCACGATGAATAAAACACTTAGTAAAAAATTTATAATATTTATTTTAATATAATATAAAATAATAATTAAGATTGGGCTGAAGGTGTTGGAGTCCCGGAGAGGAAAAGAATATGAAACAACAAGAAAAAAACGTAGGTAATAAGATCAATGTATAAAAAGCGTTATAATACTTACAAAGATAGACATATAATTTATGGTGGACTACGTCCACCCGCACCTCCCCATGGAGAGCCCCCTCGACTACGTCGAAGAGCCAAGGGAAGGCCGGGTTCGGGGGTGGCCATAATGTGTACAGTTGATATAGTGCATATATTCCGGGGTTATGTAAATAACCCCCCAAGCAGCTCGCCACATGATCGTTTCTGAAATATGAAAAAATTGTTTAACCAAGTTCAAGTGCACACACCTTTCAAGTCACCTAAGGTAGTCGGCATTTTGAATACAATTAGAATAGGATATAATTAAGAAAAAACATTTAATATACTTGCCCTTATCTCATACCGCAAACCACAAACCACAACAAAACTGCGTATAGCAATATAGAAAATAGTTAATTCAAAAAATATTATCAACAAGATTACAGTAGTCTACTTATGTAATAATACAGTCAATTTACTAGTTAACAGAGGGCGCTAGTAGTATCATAACTTAAAATAATTACTTAATTCTTCATTAGAGCGTGATGATAATTGGACGTAACCGCAAAACATTGATAGTACATAATAATAGAATACCCATTATTAATAGGTGTTTATTTTACAAAACCGCAATCACTGATAAGGATTAAAATGAATAAAGAAATAATTTTCCAAAAAACCGTTAAACCACAAAATTTCAGTAGTTTTTACAAAAACCGGTAAAACCTCAAAATGTCGTTAGAAGTTGAAGATAAGAGGCCTAAAAACCATATAAAAAAGGGGAAATTTTTAAAATCGTAATCAGTTCACAGTTGAGTGTTCCAAAGTGAAAAGTTAATACATCAAGAAAAATGGCTTCCATTGTTGAGACATCCAACAATATGGTTAACATAGTTAAAGACGCATTGTTGGCTTGTGCCAACAATCCGGATGAGTTGGAGAGATGGGCTAAAAAGTGCGGTCAAAATATTCGTATTCTGAACAAGGCTCTGAAGAAAGGCGAGATGAATGTGGGAAGCAAGAAAAACGTTGAAGCCAATATCGGCAAGATAAAAGGTATGTAATTTTGTTTGTTGATATTTCAAAGCTTATTAAAGAATACTTGTACACAGGCTTCCGAATCCAGATGAAAGCCTTACAGCGACAAGGGGTGGGGTACCGGCCTCAAAAAGAAAAGAGGAGCGACCGGATCAGGTGGGCGGACATTAATTCAGCATTCAAGGGCCGACTGAGGACCGGGGTCATAATTAACTTACGCCATGTTGACCCGCTAACCTTCCTTGAGGACGCGTTCACGATGTTTGCCATACGCATTAAGCATGCTTTAACACAACATCCAATGCTTAAAGTAAATACCGACTTCTGTGGGGAATTTGTTAAAAATTACACCAATGATGTGATATATGAACTAAAGCATTTTCCAACTAAAAACGAGCACATCTTTCATGATACGAATCTGCATGAGTGGTGGAGCGAACACGTGCAGGATCAACTCATTGTGAAACTCGAAGATTTTCAAGAGCGCGAATCAGGCTGGGCGTTATCGGCCATTATCAATTTAGCGGTTAACATTAACCGCTACGAACCAATTCGCGGATCATCATACATTCTTTTGCCACCACAAATACAACGTAAGGAAGCCTGTGTCAATGTTCAAAATGATGATGAGTTATGTTTTGCGTGGGCTGTTGTTTCGGCACTGTACCCCCACGAGACCACCCCGAACGTCAAGCAAATTATCCACATCTTTCAACTGTATTAAACTTAGATGGTTTAGAATTCCCAATGGTCCTGGGGCAAGTAAAAAAGTCCGAGAAACAAAACACCATTTCGATCAACGTCTTCATCCTTGAACCTCTTGTAAAAAAGGGGGGTATAAAGTGGTGCCTGTGCATCTAACCCGAAAGAAACAAGATAGACACGGCAACCTGCCGATGGTTCAAGATAATTATAAAGATGATGCGGAGGAAATAAAATATCATTATGTCTGGATAAAAAATCTCAGCAGACTAGCCCGTAGCCAAATAACCAGGCATCATTCCAAGAAACATATCTGTGACAGGTACTTGCACTATTTTGATAGTGCAGAAAAGCTGGTCAAGCATAAAATAGACTGCGGGGAAATAACGAGTGTAAGGTCATAATGCCTGGAAAAGAAGACAGCATCGTGAAGTTTTCCAATTTTAAGAATTAAATACCAGTCCCATTTATAGTTTATGCCGACACTGAGAGCATTCTCAAACCTATGAATAAGAGCACAGGAACAAAAACCACAATATACCAAGAACACGAGGCATGCAATGTGGGATATTATTTTAAATGTCACTATGATGACTCACTGTCATATTATCGAAGCAACCGGGGTCCTGAGTGCATGAAATGGTTCATGAATGAACTGAAACAGATAGTCGACGATGTAGAACCTGTTTATTGAGCCCCTCAACCTATGAACCTGACCCCTCAACAAGAGCAGGATTTTCAAGCTGCAACAGAGTGCCACATTTGCAAGAAGCCTTTTACCGTCGAGGACATTCCCGTGCGTGATCATGACCATTTAACATCCGACCTCTGGGGCGCGGCCCACGAGTCCTGTAATCGCAATTTCAAAGACGGTAAAGTTATTCCGGCTGTGTTTCATAATTTAAGCGGGTACGACTCATTTCTTAATTCGAGGCGTGGCAGAAGAAATCGAGGGAAGCACCTACCTGTTACCCGTACATAAAGAAAAGTACATTTCCTTTACGAAATCCGTGAAGGATAGTGAAATAAATTTAAGATTTATAGACTAATGTACTGTATGGCCAGCAGCTTGGAACAGCTTGCATCATACTTGGACAATCTAAAAATTGCAAGGAAAGAGTTTGCGGACTTGAGTGAGGATAAGTTGAGACTTTTAACGCGTAAGAGTGTGTTCCCTTATGATTACGTGACGTCATGCCATGGGAAAAACTTGACGAGCCACACCTACCATCTATGAACAATTTTGAAAATAAACTAGGTACGGCCGACCTAGAAGGGTTGGACCATCCCGATCAGGAAGAGATACTTCGAAAACGACAAGAACAATTAGAAAAGGATTATAAGCATGCACAAGAGGTATGGAAGGCGTTTGATTGCAAGACCCTAGGCGAGTACTCGGACTTGTACTTGAAAACCGATGTTACTGCTGGCTGATGTGTTTGAGAACTTCTGAAAGAACTGTTGAAATGAAAAATCATATTTTGTTGAGCAAAAATATTAAAAATGCGTAAGGAGGAATAATACAACAAAAAGTAAGAATAGAATTTCAAACAGCACCCACCATATAAATTGGCAGAGAGTCGGCACTGTTGAAATGAAAAATAATAGCAGTTTTGAAAATATAGAGCAATAAGAAAATGTACCTTGACGCTGCGACCGACGTATTGTATAAACGTGTATAGAAATAATATATTGTAATTGTTAAAGGCATATTGAGTTTGACCAGCAAAGTTTATTATCATCTCATAGCTTAATAAAGCGAAGTACGCTAGGAGCGGCGACAAACACTGATAAAGATTGTGCAGTACTGGCACATTCTAGTATACATGGGGCGCAAAATTATATTACATATTACCTAACTAAAACTACCACAGATTTAATATCACTAGTACATAGAATAGAACTGTAAAAACGTTCGTATTTGCGTATATAATTAAAATTAGTACGGATTCAGTATCACTGGTATATAGAATAGAACTGTACAAAACTTCGTATTTAACTACATAAATAAAATTATCACAATTTAAATATCACTGGTATAAAGATTATAAACGAAAAGGGTTTGTATTCTTATAAACAAATAATTAATTTCTGCAGAGGAGTATGAAGAAATCAAAAGATATCAGACATATAAGGAAGCTTGAAATATCACGAAAAACAGATAAAAGCCACCATAATAAAAAAAATAGCTAGACATATACAGAACTGTGTCTTAATTACTGATTTGTTTTTGTAACAATAACAAATAAATGTTTTCTAAATTTGTTGGAAACTCGACTCGTTTCGTTTCCAAATCATTATAACTAACTCAACAACCATCGACATTTATTATACAAGTGTAATGACCTTCGTGTATAGAGTGTCCATGATGTAAGATTGCCCCTTTAACTTTAAAAGACATTCCATCAATACAAACGTCTGTTTCTTTAAAATTCAATACTGGATTCATTAACTTTGCATTGTTATAAAATCGCGTCAAAACTACTATAATGTACTGATTAAGAGAAGATATTGTACATTTCTCTAGCAAATTGGAAATCGAACAATTAGGGCAGGCGAGGTCGGTCTCAAACCAATAAGGCCGAGCAAGTTTAGAAAAATCTAAAGGGGTATTATTTTGGAACCGAAGAAAGTAACAAGTATCCAATTCCGATTGTTCCCTGGCATAATCGCAGCTGAAACACTTTTTTAATAAAGTTCTTTCGTGATAAAATCTTGTACATAATAGCTCATTTTCTTGTTCTAAGTGTTGTAACAGTTTTAGTAAAAATTCATGAGCATCTTGTTGTACAGTGTTATTGCAATTAACGTCGCATTTTTGAGCTAAAATATGTCTAACACGGTTAGTGGAAACACTATTACACTTGTCATTTACCTGATTAATTATGTCTATAATTGTGTTTTTCACTTTTTAAATTTTCTAATAAATCGTACTTGAAATCGTTTAACGCTATTATAAACTGAATTACGCTATTTGCATAACAAGAAACGCCATCGCTATTAACAAACGCTATATAATGATTCCCGTAATTTGGAATAGTACGATTAGTAGCAGACTCTCCCGAAAAAGTTGTTACGCACGAATCCCTAGCATGACTTACAACCGATTGTCCTGACGAATTACATAGTATAGGGTACACAGGTTTATGATCTGAAAAGTAACTCTCATGAACACCTGCTGTTAATGCTTTATCGTTGCTAAATACGACATCTATTTGCGTGTTGTTATCCGTTGTAGATGTTTTACAATTTAAGACAGTGTTAAGGTGATAGTTTGACATAAATTTTGAAAAATAGGAACTTTTATCAAAATTAAGCATATCGAAATTAAAATCTCCTAATACAATGATTTTGCAATTTAAGGGTAACTTACTGATTATTTCGTTAAAACAACTTTCAAACATCGCATGTGTAACGGTAGGAGACTTGTAACCGCTAATAATGTGAATATTTTTTACTTTAAAACAAAACAAATCAACATGACTTTTTCCTACATATTTTAACGCGTGCTGAATGTTACAACAATTAATAGCGTTTTTAACAAAACAAATAATTCCTCGCGTATTAACAGAATTTGAGTGAAAAATTGTATTGGAATTGTACCAGGAATACCTATAGTTTTATTAGTTTGTGTCAATGTTTCTGAAAATATTAATATATCGGCGCTAGTGTATATGTTTTCGCAAAGACCTAACATTATGATATACAATTTTAATTTTGTCTTTATCAATAAAATCGTTATAAAAAAGTGATATTTTTATTGTGTTTTAGTCGCAAGATTTCGTTCAAAATTTGGTCGTTTTCCCTTGGTGGCTTTGGGGGTCGAAAGTACCCAAAATATAAAGTCCGAAAAGTGCTTTAACTCTACTCAAAGCTACATACATCATTTGTCTAGTAATTTTTTGGGATTTTCTAAAATCAATACAAGCCTCCTCGTACGTCTGTCCTTGACTTTTGTGTATCGTTAAGGCCTCTGCAGGTGTCACTGGAAACTGTCGCCTGATGATTTGATATTGCAAGTCTTTAGATACGCTTAAAGGATACGCGTTTTTAGTTATTGGAGTTAATTTTGTATCAATACTTTCCGCATTCATTAACCCAGCAAATGATTTTCGCAATTTGCTACCTACTATGCCTGAATGAAAGTCGATCCAAAGTTTGCTTGGAGATTTTGAATTTGGTTCAAATGAAATATGTCGTAGTATACCACAAGAGCCATTTACTAGTCCATCTTCGATATCAATATTCGAAGTAACCATGTATTTAATGCCTAATTTTTTGTCTAAAATCATATCGTCCGCAATAGATGCATATTCTAGCCCTGGTGTATTGTTTATACGAGTTTCATTATACGTATCCACGTTAGCGTTTGTTGCATACAACCGAATCGCAGTTTCGGTGATTTCAGTATCTGCCACCTCTCTCGATCTAATTAATTTTATATCCTCATCGCTCATAATGCCTTTTGCTAAATTGTTTAAACAGTTAATAAATTTTATTTCATCCCGTTGCCGCATTATTTCTGTTAGTTCGAAATACTGAAACTCGTCCCACAGTGGATTTGAATGTACGTGAAAAATACTTAAATTTGTACTATTTGGTGAACAAAATACAGGGGGATCCATTACAGGAGGCAACTGATTCAAATCCCCTACAACTAAAACCGATATTCCTCCAAATGATTCGTGATTACCCATGATTTGGCGAAGCCGACTGTCGACCCGCGATAACAGACGGCTTCCGACCATCGAAAATTCATCAATAACAAGCAGCTTTAAATTGACTAATTTTGCGCGAATTTTTTTTGCTAGGTCACTAGATAGCTCTGGCATTTGTCCGCCAAACTGTGTTACAAGTAAAGCAAACGCGGTATGCAAAGTAAGACCATTTATTAAAAATGCTGCTTTGCCGGACGGTGCACACAATAATACAGCAATTTCTTCTTTATTTGAACCCGGGAGTTTATCAAAATAATTTGTAATTAATTGATAAATAGTGTTTATAACCGTACTTTTACCTACGCCGGCAGATCCGCTTAAAAATATTCTTAAAGGTAACCGGTTCGTTTTGAAACAATGTAATATATGCATTATAAACTTCCTTTGAAGCGAATTCAACATTTGCATTAATTGAAAAATGTCTTGTGAGGATACTCTGGGAGGACAACTACTAAATTGATTAACACTGCGATCTTTAATAATTTCTGAACCCCCTTGCTGTAATATATCTATTTGTTGGTGGGCAGGTAATTCATTCTTTGAGAATTCATCAATATCTTCTTCTTCGATTTCTAGCACATTATTTTGTGTAGTTTCTATTGCTTCGTCTAAAAAAATTTGAAACTTTTTGTGATTACAATTAATAGTATCTTATTTTTTTTTAATTTCTTCTTTTTACTACCTTCATCAATGTCGTCGTCGTCTTCGTTCTCATTATCATTTATATAAAATTTATTATAATTTGAAGCAAAATCGGCTAGACACACCATTTCCAGCGATAAAGGTCTTTTACTGTATTTACGGAATATATCCTCCATAAATACCTCATCTGATTCTAAATTTAAAGTATTTAATTCTTTTTTTGACTTTAACATTAGCACTCTCTCCTGTTGCGGGTGAGTGTTAATAAAAATGCTTTTACGTGAATTTTTCCACAAAGGTAAAGACAAAGCATGATATACGGCTTCCTGCGCGGACATTAAATTACTATTTAAAAATACGTTAGAAATTTTTCTAAACTTTTCCCTACCACTTGTGTATCCGTTATTGATGTCTGATGCCGTTTCCCGTAACAATTTTGAAAGTCCAGCATCAGTTTTACTTATGTACTTAATAATATAAGAAGCCAACGCGTATTCCTCCAAAACAAATTGAATGTCCATATTCGACTCGAATAAATGCAAAATATCTTTATTGTAATTGTTGATTCCCACTTCCAAAGTATTGCGTTTCAAAAATATTTGAGCTTTTTTTAATGGGCTTCGAATCGCGAGATAATATTGCTCTTCAGATATTGACAATTTTGATAAAATATCATTAAATTGTACTAGTTCCGGTTGTTTATAATAAATATTCATTAGCTTTTTAATTTCTTTTAAAATATTTTGCAGATTATCGTTTTGTTCTTCTTCCGGAAGAGGTTCCAAAATTTTTGTTGCAGGCATAACGAACGCTGGAAAATTAAAACGACATTTGAATTTGTTCCGTTTACCTTTACTGCAGGTATGTGTGTGTCTGTGTTTTTGCAGCAAAATATAGGGATCGTTTTCGTTATATTGACATGTAATAAACCTATCTATAAAGTTAATGCAATTTTCCACGCTGTTCGGAATTTCTAGATTGTACTCTGGAGCGCCTTTTAACCATAACAAAATATGTTCGTGGGGTGACCCTCTGTTCTTCAATTCTACCCGTTCCGAACTGTCTTCTACGTGATACTCCTCAAAAGGGCCATCCTTTTGCCGTAAGTAACACATAAATTTGGAAATTTTAAAATCAAAATATCGCGCACACGTAACAGGATCGCTTTTTATTAAATCAGATTTTTGGTAGTCCGTAAGGTTCATTGCTTCGGCAATTGACAAATTTTTAGAATAAATCAGTTTTGCTAAAGATTGAAGTAGTTCGGGCCAAACTGTTTCCCCAGCAGATAATGTTAAAAATATGGTAGGCTTACCTAATTGCCGAATAGTAGCCAACAGTTCCTTTTTTCTGGTTTCCCAATAGGAAGGGGTAGATCTAATTTGCTTTAAAAATCTGTAGCCGTCATCAAATTTTATCATATTTTCTACAAACTCCGTATTTAATACATTTTCGACTCTAACGGCTTTAGTGTTTTTCGGTTTCCGCATGCAAATATTAATTTTTGATAAACAAGCTAATTCCATTTTTTTTTTCGCCATAAACAGTAAGCGAGTAGGAACGCACGATCTGCGATCTCGACGCCGAATTTCCGATTTAACGCGGTCGGAGTAAGAAACTTTTAAAGTGTCGTTAAAAGAGTGACCCGCGAAAATTTTAGGAAAACACAATTCGTCAATGTGTGGTATCATATGCCAAGGTAGTGGTTTCTTACATTGTCCGGGCGCTATAACTTGAACGTTGTTTACAATTTCTTGATTTCTATCCATAACTAATAATACCTCATTTCCCACTTCATCTTCCGGAAAATTGGTTAAAAAGTTCTCTGCAGAAGTACTTTTGTTTATGAATGATTCCTTGACCGACATCGAATTATCCTCAATTAAATCGCTATTATCAACAGCAAAATCTACATTTTCGCTATATTGACGGTCGTGGCGCATGAAAAACTCGGCATCTATTTGAATGTTATACTTCTTATATAAAGGGGAGTCTTTCAAATAATAAAGCGCATCGCAAACTATTGCTGGTCTAATAGTTTCATACATGTAATCTGATTTATGCTCAATATGCCTTTTTAATTTAACCTGGACAGTAGCCATATTGTCAAAAGATCGCGGAAGAATTTGTAACATATCACAGATTTCAACGGAAATATTGACAACACTACCCTTAAGACCTAATTGCGGATTTAAAGCAAAAGGCTTTAAGGATCGAATTTGCATAAAATTTATAAATTTATGTAAGGGGCAGTCATTCTTTCTGCTAATGGTGACATTTCTTTAATACAATCTGGCAAATCTATAAATTTTAAATCGTTACTCGTTGCTAGTTTTGGTATTTTTGACATACTTATGTATCTATCACAAGTTCTGCAAATATAAGGCGAATCAAAATTAACTATTAAATGAACTAAAGTATTTGGTGGATAACCACTAAAATTTTCCAATTTATCAATAATGAAGTTGACAACAGAATGTTGAAAGAATAGCCCCTCACAGCAGCAACATATAAATTTTGGAGTGAGTTTCCGAACCTTAATAAATTCTAATTTTAATTTTGCAGAATTCGAATCTTCCTTTACTAAAGCATTGTAAAATTGTTCCCTAAATCGTAATATATTAATATCGCGCTTTCTTTGTTTACTTTGTTTATCACATTGTTGTTCAAATAACCTAACGCCTTCGTTGTTCTCCCTAACTTCTCGTTTTCGATGCTTTTCTTTTGTTTTTTCGGTATTTTTATAAACAGGATTATTTCTCAATGTTTGCATCCCCTTTTGTCTGAATACCGTTTCCTTTTTTTTTGTATATGGGATTTTTTCTTATGTTTTGCATACCTGATTTTCTATTAATTAATTCTTTTTTATTATAATACTCTACATTTTTCCTCAATGTTTGCATACCTATTTTATTACTTATTAATTCTTTTATTTTGTACTGGCAATTGTTTCGTAATTTTTGCATCCCCTTTTGTCTGAATACCGTTTCCTTTTTTTTGTATATGGGATTTTTTCTTATGTTTTGCATACCTGATTTTCTATTAATTAATTCTTTTTTATTGTACTCTACATTTTTCCTTAATGTTTGCATACCGATTTTATTACTTATTAATTCTTTTATTTTGTACTGGGAATTGTTTCGTAATTTTTGCATTCGCTGTCGTACATTTTTTACTTTATTTTTTAACACGGTATGTGCATGTTTTCTTTTATTTGCGGTAATGTCAATTATTGTACACGGACATAATTTGAATACGGTATTTTCAGTCACATCTAAACGTTCAATAAAATTATACTTTAGTAAAACCATTAAATCATCTAACGATTCAAAACTGCAGCCTACCGCAACCCCATTACTTATCTTTTTACCGGTAACATGAGAAGTACTTTGCGAGTCATACATCCAGTACTCAGTAGTACTATTCACGGTGTCTTTAAACACAGCTACACATTTATTATTGCATGATAAAACACCACAATCAAATTTTTCAAAAAAAACTCTTAAACGTCACGCTGATGTTCCCCAAAAATTGTCCTTCGTATGTGTTTAAGTAATTTGCATTTGCCTTGTAACACCTATTTTTAATTTTTATTATTTCATATTTTTCTTTAATTAATAAATGATTTAAACTTTCACTAACGAAATCTGTGGTTTGAAATTTTGTGTCGCGTCCCAAATACAAAATGTTGTCAATATCTTCCGTAGTCCACAAATATGGAGATTTGAAAATTCTGAAGCATGAAGCAATGACTGCAGAACTAAGATTTGTAGAATGAATATTCTCAAAAAAAGCCTTCTTTCGATCATGAATAGTTCCTGCTAATATAAGTTTTGGGTTTTTGAAGTTAGAATTAACTTTAAAATTTAGACGTTTTGGTTTCATGTTTTTGAAAATAGAATAGAAAGTAACAAATTTAAATCAGAGAATTTGTTTTTTCGCAAACAATATAACATACTTATATTAATGGAAAATTTTCCAATTTAACTTGAAATTGTAAACAAACAGCAAACCTATGTAAATACAGAAAATAAATTGTAAAATATTATTAAACAAAGATGTTATACCGTGTGAAAGAAATATTATGCAGGTAATATTTTGCTAAAAAAAATAAAACTTTATAATTAGTTAAAAATAAAAAAAAAAAAAATTTTAGTAGTGAACACTGAACTCTTTTAAGGAAAGGGCAATGCAAAAATAATATAAAATTTATGAATTTAAAAATGACAAAAAAAATAATAGTACAAAAACCTGTAAGTAAAACGCACTATTTTCAAGAAAGCAAACAAAAAAAAAGAATGCTAAAAAGAAAATTATTTTATAGATAAAAATAGAAGGTTCCTTGCTGGCTTATAAAAACTGTCATTAAAAAGTTAATCACAAGATACAATACTAGTCTAACCTAATGTAACTTAATTTAGAGTAGTTGCAACATTTCATGATCCGTGCGCAATAAACCAAAATATGCTACTGACGTCACGAACTGTTCTAAAGACCAACCTGAAAATATCGTTGCGGAAATATTTGTTGTCATTTTTATGCGTGCGAATTTTTCCGTGGTTTATATTTAAATTTCCCTGTGTTATTAGAAGAAACAGTTTTTTTGAAGACTACCGCGGTTTATTTACTGTGTAGCTGTAAGTAGAAGTACCCAAATTTAATATTTTTATGGAATACTTATTAAAACTGTTTTTAGGTTATAATCCACCTACAGCGTTTTCTTTGCAAAAGTAGTTCGTTATTTAAAAACTTCGCAGCAGTATCTGTTGTACAGTAAGTAACAATAATATTCTATTGGCAGTACCAAGTTCTACTTTGTTGAAATCCATTTTTACATATCTAATGTAATAATATTTTGTTTAGCCATTTTGCTAATTAAAGTTTATTTACAGATCACTAGTAATTATGAGCAACGCCAAACGAACAGTGCACAGTCAAGGCCGTGAAATAATTTACAGCGTTTATAAATTTATGAAGGAAGAAAAGGATGCCAAAGAACTTATTATTCCTTTAAGCAGTTTGATCGAAAGGGTGTCGCAAGCAACTGGCGTTGGATCAGCCACCGTCAAAAGAATTGTTAAGGAAGGCAGGCTATAACCAGATGGTGGCAGTAGATGGGCTAGAAGAGATTTGGAATAGAAATTCCATAAGGTTTATTAAGGCACTTTCAAACTGGCTTACTTCCGGTCTAGCAGACTCACCCCCGGCCGCAACTCTTGAAATCCAGGCTACCCCCGACCGCAACTCTCGAAATCAAAACTACCCCGACCGCAACATATCAAAACAGATCGTTATCAGTTTCCCTTCAAAGGAAATAGAAAAACCTCGGTACAGGAAGCAGATAAGGAAAACCTCGGTACAGGAAGCAGATAAGGAAAACCTCGGTACAGGAAGCAGATAAGGAAAAGCCGTTAAAATTTTTGGAAATTTTCTTGGGGGAGAATTCTGTTGGCGGTACGTGCACTCCAGGACAAATACCTGTAAAAAATCAATAATAGACCAGTTCCAATTTGACACATTACGCAGCAGCAGTAGCAGCAGAGAAAGCCGTTTAAAAAAGTAAGTGTATTTCTAACAATTTATGAATTTTCATTTTTATAATTTTAATGATTTAAATTATAATTTTAATGATTTAAATTATAATAAAGTATTTTTAATATTTTGCAGTGGACCAAAGTGGAAAACCAATTCTTAAACGGACCCGTGTAGAAACTCCGCAACCCCAAGCACCTGCACCAACGCCAGTATTTGTCGACCCTATTGAGGACCTTCTGCGTAAAACAAGCCAGGCCTTGAAGGAGGAAGTTTGTCTAATTTATGAAACAGCCCACTGGTTAAACAAATCCAAAACAAAATTTGCAACAATTGGCTTAAGTCCGACTAGGAGATGGCAACCATGCATCAAGATCGCAGAATCTAAAAACTTAAATGGTGTAACTTTAAGCGCATCCGAATTTAACGGATTTATAAATTTCCGTGAAGATATTTTAAAATATTTTGAAGGGGTTGATTCAACAAATTTAATCTTTGAAGATTTAACCATCAGCTTTTCAAACTACGATACATTTAAGACGGTAAAAATTGAAAACAGATATTTTTACACAATACTAGGAGAACAGTCGGTCAGAAATTTATTTGATCTGGCCGATCTAATAAATTATCGACTGGAAAAATTACAAAGTCAGGAATTCTTTAATTTTTATAATACCACCCTGTATTCAAGTATTCAAATTCCGGGCGATGCATTCGAAAATATAAAATTCCTGATAAATGCTAGTCAAAATATTCATAGCGACAATATTTACTGCATGCTAGAATCAATTATTGTTTATCCGAAAGCAATTAAGGACGATATTGATTTATTATATAACTATGCTTAATAAACATTTACACGAACTTCAGAAAATTAAGGCCGAAATTCAAGATTTTGAGAAACGTAAAAAGAAGTTATTATATAATTTAAAAAAATTGTTTAATACGCATAAAGAGATTAAGGATTTCTTGGAAATGTATAGCTTAAGTTATGAATTGTATCATATGAAACTTTAACAAATAATAAATGTTTAGCTGAATAATTGTGTTTTATTTGTGTACATTCACTACAAAACCACAAAAAGCTAATATTACCTTAAGTCAGCAAAATTCATATCCTGGCTCCAGATAAGAAAAAACAAAAGATGCCACAAAAACCACCAAAACTGATATTACTTTGCAGATGTAGTAAGTTATCATTAATTAGAAACCTCACGGTGACCCAAAATTAAATAATCTTTGGAGCACCGGGAGATTATCAACCAAGAAACGCAAATATGAATTAAAAAAATTCATACTTGCCAAGTGTATTTATATTTAAATTCCAATTAACAATTCTGGGAATCCTACAGTTGTTTATTTTGAATACGGAAGTGTTGATAAATAATAACGGGTTACACATATTAAGACATCTTCTAGGAACTGATAAAATGTTTCCGGGATGATATTAAGGTTCTAGAAACTTTACGGTTTCAATTTATTCTAGAAACTTTGTGGTTTCAATTTATTCTAGAATGATTTTATATTTTGATAAAGCCTATATATTCAAAAAAATTGCAAAAACAAAAAATTAGTTGCAAAAATGTTAGAGACTGAACTTCTGCTACTGTTTAATGTACCTGACATAACTGCATTTAAATTTCCAAAAAATTTTTATACGTATAATCGACATACACGTAAATTATCATTGTATTATAAATACAATAAAATACGGTACACACATCAAGTAGACGTTAAAGAGTGGATTTTTGACGACAATGATCTAATTCAAGTAAAAGTGTTTGACCAAAAAACACAAAAATTCCGTGCTGCATTTAATCTTTACAATCCAGGCGATTTTGAAATTTTAGACCCTTGTCCATGGTGCCATTTTAAAGGGTGTGAACCAAATAATTCAACATCAATATATTGCAGAATAGCCAATAAGGGCTACTTTGTTAGATCGTTTTGCCATGGGTAAGATAATGCCAATTTATTTAATTTAGTCTGTAATACTAATGACTTTTTTTATAGCCAATAGGCGATTAATTGTGTACCCTTTTCTTTTATCTGGGGCTAAAAGTGTTACATTTTTAAAACATCAGTACCATGCAACAACAATTACAGTGGAAATTCAAGTCGAAAATAAACGAATGGAAAAGGCAACCCACGTATTACACGTATCGATACCGGACAATTCAGATATTTTAGTTATCGACATGGACTGTGATGAATCAATCTTACAGCTGGTGTTTATAAAAACTAAATTTCTATTTGAAACAACACACGCTTTTAGAATTTTCAGACATATACCAGCAAGATTTCAATCATATAAAAAAATTGTAATTGAATAATTATGTACTACATAGTATAAATAAAAAATACGTATAGTTTAATATAGTTTATTTATAAATTAATTAATTATAGGTAACAAAAAAAAAAAGAAAAGCTAGCAATACAAAAAAAGCAAGAAGCGACTAAAACTAATAAGGAATCATTTTCTGAAAACAGATAAGAAAAAATATTAGAAAAAAAATTTTTTACTTTAAAAATTATTTAAAACTTACTACTAAACAGCAGGATCTCTCTGAAAAAATAAGAAAATATTAGAAACGGGCTTAGTTTGAAAAATTGTTTAAATAAACTTACCACAACAAATAACGCCGTGGGATTATTGGGGTCCCTATAAACAAGCACCCGAACCCCCATAATTTCAGCGTCCAGAAGCACCTCAGTGTGCCACTGAGGTGCCTCCGGCACGAATAAGAATCCAATCGTCTGGTTTTGCTAAAAAAATTTAATTTTTAAAAATTTTTATAGTTAAATAAACATACTATACTTACAATATATTGGGGGTATAAAATTGCGAGAATGTTATATACATGTTCACTTAACTCCTGTTCGACTGTAATCAAATTAAAAAAATTAAAAACTTAGCACAATAAAAAAAATTAAATTAACTCACTAGAGGCCATGATTGATATGATATAAATTTTTTTATAAAAATAATGTAAATTTTAACTTACCTGAGAATATATAATATCATAAAAACCACAAAACCGCAGAACGAAATTAATTAATTTAGTTTTAATACTATATGCGCCATCTAGTGGCTTAAATGATAAGAACCATGAAATAAAGAAACTATTTCTGTAACTAATATGTAATTTTTAATTAATTAAAACTACATATGACATCTATTAGATAAGCGAGCAAACAGGAAATTGATAAGAGATATTAAAACCACACAAACACGCACTCACTCATAGTTAAAATAAATATAAATATATATTGTAAATCACAATAAATAGTTTAAGCTAATCAATAAACGAATTTATTACGTTTATTATACTGGATGTTTGAAAAATTATGTTCTCTTTTAAAACGCTCTTGTGGAAGTCTATGATTTTCGGGGAAGCTATTTGGACGAATTTCAATGAAATTGATCATTTCAGCAGTATTATTGCTTGAAATAAATGAACAGGCTGGTGACCATCTAATATGTTCGCTGCTGGGAATATCTCCAGGAACCCAGCAACCTAGGGTAATGAAACAAAAGGCACACCTAACGATATCGTCCTTATTCGTGTAAAAAAAGCCTGTTTTTGATAATTTTTTTGAATCTATAAATTTACAAGGCCAATTTTCAAATGAATCTAATCTATTCTTTTCGTGTTCCATTTTCAAGAAGCACCAATAAGATACTAAAACTATTACAGAGAAGGTTTAACATATATCTAACAAATAAAACAGTAAAAATTATTTAAAAAAATCTTTATTGGCATTATATAGTACTAACAAGTTCATTATATATAAATTTACAATTATTTATAGCACAACTACATGAATCCAAAGTATGATTAAAACATTCAGGGGTGCCCGGAAGTAGTTTAAATTCATATTCTTCAACAATTTGAATTTTGGACCCCAAAAACTGCTTCAAATATTGGGATTTTGCCAACCCCTTACAATAAATAGTATGAGCTGCTTCGGTATGATTTTGTAGAATTTCTTGTAGGCTATCCAAATCCACATGACCAGCATCCCATTTTAACCCGTGATGATTTTTTGTTAACCAATGAGCTTGTCTGCGCAGGTCAATACTTAACTCACTGTATTGGAATGGAGGTTTAAATAAATAGTGCCCCAAACGTTTCCCATCAAATATTGCTAATTCTTTCACAGTAAATTGGGGTATGCAAAATGCTTGAACGTCAATCGTCATAAACATTTTTACAAAATTTGTACTAGACCTCTAAAAGGTTCGTATTCAAACACGATATCGTGTACAATAACACAATATCCAATGGTTCCTGCAGAAATAGTCTTACTTGATTCGATTTCAAGCTTTACAGCCAATAGGGCGTTCTGAATCGATTCGTTTTGTTTGGAACAGTTAATTACAAATATCGGGTTCTTTTTATACTCTTGGTAATCGAATATTGGTTCTGACATGGGTTTATTTAAATATTTACATTGAAAATCTAGATAAGAATCATATGCAAGCATATATTTATTTTTAGCAAAATCATTGTGTTGACGTTCGAAAGGGAAGTTAGAAGTGTTGATTGAGGCAATAACATCCGTTATGTTTATGTCACTAAACTCACAGGCCTTAGCCGATTTGTCATTTCTTTTATTGGTTTGAAATCCTACGAAAATCCATCGGGGTCTGCGCACACCCAAAGTGTTTTGAACCGGCCAAATTACTAAGTTAGTTGAAGTAGGCAAAGCAGGATACTGAAATAGACTTCTTCCATGAAATCCGGCTTTGATTGGTTTATTTTGATTAATGTATTCGTACAAGTCTAATTTTGCCGCATCACTTGCAGTAATGTGTGGCACCTTCCACTGAATTTTAGTAATTTTTATCGCGACATCTGTTTCACTCGTATAACAATCCGCATCCGATTTTGAACGAATCAAAATCAGTTCTTGTCGCATGTTTATAATGTCTCGCTTGTATCCCGAAGCAAATCCAAGCACATGACTTAATGGGATAGTAGCACAGAACGATTTCTTATCATCGTTACAAATTTGAAGTCCTGAACTTAGCGGATCCTAGCCAGCACGAGAAAGACCCTTGCTTTCGCCTGGAGAATATTTAACACATCCCACAAGAGCAGTTGTTATGCCTGGAGTTCTGCAACTGTCTAGTACGACTTCACCAAGCTGATAACGTATTTCTTCAAATAAAAATAACGGCGCATTTCCAGTCAATTCGAATGGCTTGTTCGCATCAGTGGGGGTTAAGGTGCCCTCGATATATATTTTACTATCATATGTCGCTGTTATTAGTTCGCCCTTTTCAATTATTAGACGAATCTCATCAGAATTATCAAACGCGTTTACGGTGTAAGGATGGTAGGTTCGGGAGGATGCGTCAATTACTAGATCTGTGTATGCCACGTCCGTAAAAACGCTTTTTAGTGCCTGTTCTTTCTCCATTGCTTAGTACAGTGAGGCCAATTGATTTCAAAAAGTTTACTTGCTCTGATGTAAGCCTATCAACGTTCTGAGGTCTAATGAGGTTCGTTATGAAATTGGATACACTTTTATTGGTTAGATTTAAACCCATACTGCTTTAATTCTAGTCGTATGGTTACAGGCTCCGAACCAAAATCAATTAAGTCACCGTCCTGATCGACCAACTTAAGTGTTATGTTGTCAATATTTAGCACATTTACAGGTAAATATATTACCGTTGCGGGTTCTTTAACTAAACGAAATCCCGGTTCAACAGATATATCGAATTCAAAAATTGTATGTGACAAAGAACTGTTCCTGTATGAGCCTACAGTAATATTACACTCAACGTGAATATTAGTTGCTTTTATTATTCTCACGTCTAGATCAGACTCGTGTTTTACATTGGGTTGTAGTTTTATTGATGAAAACCCGAGCATGCGCCCAATACTGTCGGGTTTGGTAAAATCAACCGTATATATTGATTTAATTTCACACTTTAGGGTGTTGTTATTAGCAGACAGTTTTAACCCCGAACCGAGCTGAGTTTCAATAAGCTCATTGATCTGATCGATCTCGTATGGTCCTGAAGGGATTGTGATTGATTTTTCTACGTTTTTATCGTCAATGTAGTATATTTTATTGTTTCCCACGAAAACATTTCTTATCGAATTACATCCATAAAACCCGACCAACCCAAGTCGGTAATTGTACTCAGAATTTAGTTCGATCGGAGGAAAATAATCTACAGAGAGAACGTTACCCACACCCGTCAAGGTCAGAGTTTGAGACATGATTAATGATAATGCATCATGCAATATTATTTATATCTATTAGGGTTCATATAAAAACTTTAAACATAAATGTCCACAATTCTTTGTATTGAAATTTTGTTCTCTATCATAATTATATCTAATTTTACAGCCCCGAAAATAATCGATTAATTCCTTGGGAGGCCTGATGTTTCCAAAACTATCATAGTACATGACATTAGAACCATGCTTTTTGTATGCAACCCAATGGGTTCCAGGACCATCCTTATCATCCAAATTTAAAATTCCACTTTCATTGAACCTAGGTTTTAAAGGCAAGTCATTGCGCATAAACACTCCACGAAAATGCTTGATATTTTTAGCATGTTTTTTTAGGTCTATGTCAGTGAGGGCTCTTCGGGGCAATTTTATCAGTTTTTTGGATACGGTTTTAAATACAAAGCATTGCCAGTTTTATAAGGACGTAGATATATAGCACTGCCCTTTTTCCCTAAAGCAATGGCCTCCATCGTTTTGTTATGCCTTTCAGACTCTTCGAGCTTACGCCGAGCGGCGCTGTGGTCATTGATTGCTTTTACTACTCCACTGTAAATAAAATAATAAAAATTAAAAAATTAAAAATTTCTACACAATAAAATAATTCACTTACGATGTGCCGCCTGCGAGAGCGCCCGCGGCGCTGAGTCCGGCAAATAGAGGTATTAGAAATGGCAAGATCCCGCCCTCCTTGGGTATGGGAATTATTCTAGGTACTTTTATGTTGCGTTTGCCTCCAACATTTTTAATTATACGTTTAGCAGCAATTAAAGCTGTTTTCACTACGTCTTTTAATAAACCCCCGCTAGAAGAACCTTTTTTGACTGCGGTTGCAATATTTTTCAAAAATCCTCCTTTAAACGACACTTTCTTTTTTCGTGGTGATTTGGCTTTTCGATTGGACCGCTTCCTAGGACATCCCATTCCTAATTTTGTTTTAGCTTTCATTGCAGTAGTTACAGCAACAGCAGCTAATTTTTCACCAAAACTAGAGTCTTTGGAAGTAACACGTTCCCAAGCACGATCTTGTAGGATTTTATCAGCTTGATGTCTACCTTCTAGATCTTTATGTATTGAGTACGCAATGTCGTGTTGTTTACACGCGTCGTCTAAAGGATTAATGCCCTGATCACCTCGTGCTAAACGTTTTTGTAACTTTGTCCCAGGACCGCAATAGTTGAATGACGGTATGTGTAGCTCGACAGGCAGTTTATTTATCAGGGTATCAACTAACCCACCCCCTTCGCGTGTTACCAGCATTTACCGAATCCCACTAGTTCTGTGGGTATATATAGGTGCTTGACCCCAAGACCATGAACAATGAAGCTAATTAGACAGCGTAAGACGCTGAAAGTGCTTAATCATGACATTGAAAAAAAATTAAAGAAAAAACATAGCGATTTATTACCAGACTCGATCAGAGGAATTATTTCCGGCCGTAGTAATTCTGGAAAAACCAATTCGATAATCAGTCTCCTAGAAGATCCGAATGGGTTAAAATTTGAGAATGTGTATGTGTACTCTAAATCACTACATCAACCCAAATATCAATATTTGGAGAAAGTACTCAAACCAATTAAAGGACTGGGGTATTTTACTTTTGACAAGAACAGCGACATAATTCCACCTGGTGAAGCAAAACCGAATTCAGTTATGATATTTGATGATATTGTCTGTGATAAGCAGGACTCAATGCGGGACTATTTTTGCATGGGCAGACACAAGTCTATTGATTCGTTCTATCTTAGTCAGACCTATTCTAAAATACCCAAGCAATTAGTACGAGATAATATGAATCTAATCATATTATTTAAACAAGACACGTTAAATTTAAAACATGTTTATGATGATCATGTCGGTACTGACATGTCATTTGATCAATTTCGTTCTATGTGTTCAGAATGTTGGAAAGAAAAATATGGATTCATAGTGATTGATACTGATTCGGAGGTTATATCGGGCAGATATAGAAAGGGTTTCGATTGCTATATAAGTATATAACTCTAAACAGGTCATTCAACTGCATCAGTTTAAAATATCCACAGAGCTGTTAACCGCTTTGAACCGCTTTGAACGGGCCTGTTAACCGCTTTGAACGGGTCTGTTAACCGCTTTGAACGGGTCTGTTAACTGCTTTGAACCGCTTTGAACGGCTCTGTTAACCGCTTTGAACCGCTTTGAACGGGGTCTGTTAACCGCTTTGAACGGATCTGTTAACCGCTTTGAATCGCTTGAACTGCCTCCGGCCTGCAAGATGGATGTTAACGAGATTGAATTGAAGAAAAAAATTATTAAAGCACGTGACTCAATAAAACGAAAGTATTCAGAATTAAAACGTGGTAAAACTGATACTCGTAGATTTATTGAAGAAACTTACAAACCAATTGTACAACCTTTAAAAGAGCTTTCCACAATGAAAAAGAAATCTATGATGGCCCATAAAATAAAATTACCACCTAAACCAAGTAAATCTTCTGAGGATGATGATGACGCTGAGGATGATGCAACATATTTTGATTCTTCTGATGTACTGTAGCAACCGGTTGTATTGTTGTATTGTAACTTAGCGACTTGGTTGTTATGTACATTAATATAAAACAATTCATAAAAGATTTTGTAAAGTGAAAACTTGCATTAAAACTTTCTCCTCCAAATAGTGTTTTATTTAATAACTACGAGCCAAACATTACATTATTGGTGACCCCTCCGACAAGATTTGAACACGGACGCCTCCCGACGTGAGATTCCTGAGATTTTCAAACAAAATTCAGAATTTCAAAACCTTCACAAACCAACATTCAGCTGCTACATCGCCACAGACCTGCGGATCTTCAAGACTCCATTGAATTGCAAGATAAGTAACGTTATTAAATATGGCTTTAAACCGTGTTTGTATTGACTTTCCCGAATTCAACATTCATGACGTCGATTTGTTTTTTGTACTACTTGATAAATTTTTTCAAGTTAATGCTATTGCAGATTCTGCAGCAAAATTTGATATATTAACTTTGAAGCTTCCCCATGAAGTATTAAGTAATATACGACGATTAGTCTTAAACAGACCTCAGCGAGCCCCATACGAAGCTTTAAAAGCTGAACTAATTCGTTTGTATAACAAACCACGGAATATTAAGATAATGTCACTTTTGACAGGTCTCAAGTTTGAAACGTCATGTAACGCACTTTTACAAGAAATTCTTAAACTTTCTCATGGTTTACAACTACCAGACGAGTTCCTTAAGGACCTACTGTTTTCAAAATTGCCTGATAATTTAAAAATACCCGCTGCTTTACTTGAAACAGATTTGGAACTTCACGAATATTCAAATAAGATCGATGAATTATTATCTGTTGTGCCGAACAATATTCCTTGTGCATCAGAGAATGATAGGTTTGATCGTCTATCTAAGGAAATCGCTAACATTAAAAATGAACTTCAAAACTCGCAACCAAAGTTCAGATCAAATTTTCAAAATAACTCTTTTGCACCATCACGATTACAAACACGTAATTTTAATCAACGTCAGTATTACAATCAAAATACACAACCTACTTCCACTCAGCAACTTAATTTTCCCAATAATAACACGCACAATTACCAAAATTTTCCAAATTTGTGTTATTACCATGAAAGATTCGGTAATAGAGCCGTTAGATGTGCCGGTCCCCCATGTTCTTATAAAAAAAACTAAATTCGGCCTTGCTAACATCACCCAGTTGGCAAAATTTGGCTTTTCAAGGGTGCAATTTAATTTTTATTAAAGATGTATTTTCAAACATAAGTTTTTTAGTGGACAGCGGTTCAAACTACAGCTTGTTACCAAATGCTTTCTTCCACAACCACACAACACACAATCCTGCCTCTTTCATTTCTTTATTGGCACCAAACCAAACACAAATACAAACTTATGGTTCTAAAACACTAGCTTTAAAATTTGATTTTTCAAATCAACCAATTACTTGGAACTTTATTTTGGCAGATATTGCATTTCCAATTTTGGGGCTAGATTTTTTACAATATCATAATTTAATGATAGACTGTGCTGTGGGAAGAGTAGTTGACCGAGTTTCTGTTAATCGATCTATGATGTTCGACCCGGAAATTCGTGAGTCATCCGTTCTTCCACAGACTGGTGGTAATTCACCTCTTCAACAAACAAACCCTCCTACTTCATACAAGTCACAAACAATTATTAAACATTTAAACGAATCATCTCAACATTTAAACAACTCTTCTCAACTTACAAGCAAATCTCAACCATTACTCCAACCAACTTCATCACAATCAAACATCCAACCAATCTCTCAATCATCTCTCTCAAACACATCACAACTAATCACACATCCTAATCAACTTTCCAATCTTCTTTCTTCTGAACTTAACGACTACCAATCGCCTTCTACGGTAGAAGCAGATGTTAATGCTCAAAAAATTTCTTCTAATTCACTCTCTTTACAATCTTTATCACCTGAACGCACTCTTTACTATAATCTTCTTCAACAATTTCCTGCTTTAACAGCTGAATTCGACGTTAACACCCCTATTAAACATAATATAGTGCATCGAATTAAAACTAACGGTCCGCCAATTAGTGCAAAGTGTCGAAGACTTAACCCAACACAATTACTGTTTTTAGAAAAGCATCTGCATGAACTGTTACGTGCTGGAATCATCGAGCAGGCAGACAGTCCTTGGAGTAGCCCAATACATATGGTATTAAAACCTGATGGCAGCTATCGTGTCTGTGGCGATTACAGGCAGCTGAATGCGGTGACAGTTCCGGATACCTATCCAATTCCCTTCATGCAAGACTTTACTCACAAAATATATGGATCTACAATATTTACTAAATTGGATTTAAAGAAAGCATACTTTCAAATTCCTTTGCATCCAGATGATATGGACAAAACCACAATTACCACGCCTCTTGGTGCATATCGTTACAAAAGACTTAATTTTGGCTTAAGAAACGCTCCTGCTTCCTGGTCCAGATTCGTCCAGAAGATTCTTACAGGGATGTATTACATTTATTTTTACCTCGACGATATATTAATTTTTAGTAAAACCGCGTCAGAGCATTTGCGTCATGTAAAAATGGTTTTTGAACGTCTGACTGAATACGGACTTTTGTTAAACGTTGATAAATGTGTTTTTGGGGTTAGTGAATTGGATTATTTGGGGCACAAGGTTTCATGTAATGGCATTCTGCCACAAGACTCAAAAATTGAGGCGATAAAGAACTTTCCAATACCAAACGATCAAAAAAAATTGCGCAATTTCATAGGCTTAATAGGATATTTTCATAAACACATTAAGAACTGTGCAAAAATTTTGGCTCCGCTGAATTCTTTAGTTATTCCGGGTAAGGCTTCCACGAAACCAGTTGTTTTGCAAGGTAGGACGTTAGAAGCTTTTTATGAAGCCAAACAGGCACTTATTGAGGCCACACTTCTAGTACACCCGCAAGAAGGAGCTGAGATCAGTATTTGTTGTGATAGTTCCGGAGATGCTATTGCAGGCGTATTACAGCAACTACAAGATGGTTTATACAAACCTCTCGCATTCTGCAGTCGATCGCTTACGCCTACTGAAAGAAAATACAGCATTTTCTCACGCGAACTTTTGGCTATTTATTTCGCAATTAAAAAATTTCGATATTTTATAGAATATAGGACTTTTCACGTGTATACGGACCATAAACCGATTTGCTCAGCTATCAAAAGTTCGTGCGACACTTATTTACCACGAGAGTTTCGTCATTTAGAGTACATTTCTGCTTTCACCACGGATATCCGATATTTAAAGGGAAGCGAAAATATTCCAGCAGACGCACTTACACGAGTTTCAGCAATTTTACCCGAATTGGTTGATTATGATGCAATTGCACATGCGCAGGTTCAAGATGAAGAATTATTACAACTTCAGTCGAATCAAAATTTTAATTTTGTCAAAGCACGTACACCAAACAATACGTCAATATGGATCGACACGAGTCGAGGATTGTCGCGACCTTACGTTCCATTGCCATTTCGTTTTGGAATTTTCCAGCGGTTGCATGGCATGGCTCATCAAGGCACTAGGACGATGCAGAAGCAGGTTGCTCGAAGGTTCTTGTGGACTGGTATGAGAAAAGACATTCGGGATTGGGTAAAGAGCTGTTCTAATTGTCAGCAGAATAAAATAACACGACACACGAAGACACCATTGCAACCTATAATCGAACCTGATAATCGTTTTGAACAAATTCATTTGGACATTATGACCCTTCCTCCTTCGAATGGTTTTAAATATCTACTAACAATAGTAGACCGTTTTTCACGTTGGCCCGAAGCAATTCCATTAAAGAGCACCACAACTGATATTATTATACAAGAACTTATCAATACTTGGATCAGCCGTTTTGGAGTTCCAAAGATTATTTCTACGGATAATGGTCCGCAATTTATTTCTGCAACGTGGGAAAATTTTTTGAAAACTTTGGGGATAAAACATATTAAGTGCAGTGTTCAACACGCACAGAGTCAGGGTTTGGTGGAAAGACTTAACCGTACGATTAAACAAGCAGTAAGAACGACGGGGATGAGCGACTGGATAGAGAGATTACCATGGATTTTATTGGCTTTGCGCTCAGCAATTAAAGAACAAGTTCAAGTGTCTCCTGCGGATATTCTATACGGAACACAATTGCGTCTGCCCGGAGATTTTTTTCAAGACGTAGATCTTGACGACCGCACCGAGTTAACACATTTTGTTTTTAAATTACGAAAACACATGCACAACGCCAAGTTCTTTTTCACTAAGATTTTTAATAATACCAATACTTTCGTGGATCAGCAATTAAAATCGTGCTCACACGTATATGTACGCAACGACAGTCATACGCTAGGCTTAAAACAGAATTATTTGGGTCCATTCAAAGTGATCTCTCGAACGGAAAAATATATGGTATTGGAGGGCTTCGGTAGAAATGGAATTGTTTCTCTAGATCGCCTCAAACCAGCTTTTTTTGTTTAAATATTTTTGTTTAGATATTATGTTCTTTTTATTTTTGCACTTTTTTTTTCCTTTTTGTTCTGTTTTTTTTTAGTGAACTGAACTTTTTCGACTCTGCTCTTAGAACCTCAAGAATTGGAAACGCACCTGAAAAGACGAGAAGCAACTTCAAACTAATTCTATTTTCTATGTTCAATTAGTTAGTTACTTGTATTGTTTTTTTGAAAAGATCAGAAGTTTTTGTAGCTAAGATAGCATGCGCTTCACGTTTGGTGCGTAGCTTTTTTTCTTCTGCAAAGGGGGGGTACTAATGTAGCAACCGGTTGTATTGTTGTATTGTAACTTAGCGACTTGGTTGTTATGTACATTAATATAAAACAATTCATAAAAGATTTTGTAAAGTGAAAACTTGCATTAAAACTTTCTCCTCCAAATAGTGTTTTATTTAATAACTACGAGCCAAACATTACATTATAAGATTCTGATGTGTATGCCGAAAGACCCAGGAAATTTATTGACATGCTTATTAATGATACTGCCAACCATATGGACACCCAATATGGGGTTCATGCCAGTACTACTGAAAGTGGTGCATGGAATATTGGCAACACTCGTATAGATTTTCAAACAGATTCGAATAATATTTTTATTAATGGTCAGCAGTTCGAAGGTACTGAAGGTTTATACGAACTGATATTTTTGAAAAGTCCCAAGAATTATGACTCGAATGATTTGCATGAGTATAAGAAAATACTTGAGTTAACTAGCGCACATAGGCGTGACTTCAATCCGGACAATCAAATTATTGGAAATAAAGGTGTCAAGTACACTAAAATTATCAAACCATTATTCAAACAATCTAATGTATTGGGTGATGGGTACAAACTAACTAAAGAAGTTACTAATAATCGTGTTGAATACCGGCGATGGAATACTCTGGCGGAATTAGTAGAAGAACTAAGATTATTGTATGCATCTAAAATGGCGGGCAATACCGGTAACGATAATGATATAGTCAGCATAATAGAAGAATTACGAGAAGAAGGGATTGTTGCTTAAATAAACATACTACAGTGTGATCGCGCTCAGTTCCAAAATGAATATTGACAAGTTTGGGCGTAGCAAAGAAAGCTCCTCAAAAGAGGGGAGGAAGGGGGATCCCGGGCTAGGATTCAAATTAAATTCTGAAGGGGATTATGATCTTCAAAACAAAAGATTAACAAAATTGGCTGATCCTCTGAATGACTTTGATGCTGTCAACAAACAAAGTACTATTGTTTTCCAGAACGATTGCTTTGATGCTCATGATAAACGAATCGCATACCTAGCAGAACCTAAAGATCTGCATAACTGTGTAACTTTAAACTATTACTTAACAACAAAATACGATTGTGATTCAAAAAAGCTCACAAATGTCGGTACACCTACTGAAAATACTGACGCAGTAAACAAGCAATATGTTGACGTGCAAACCCGGACTCTACAGAAATTCATAAACGATATTGTTAAAATTGATATAACTGCTTTAAATAATAAATTATCTGATATATATACTGAAGTTTCTAAGAATAATACTACAAGTACTAATGAAATTAAAGATATTAAGGTAAAGCGTGCTGAATTTGGTACAAAAGTAAAAAATCAACTTGACGATATAAATTTTAGACTTAGTACTGTAGGACAGACACTTGCTGCAGTTGATTCGAATGCCGCAGACGCTATAAAATCAATAACAAATTTATCTCTAAACGTGAATGCATCAATAGACATTTTAAATTCGGACTTGAATAAAATATACAATCATTTGAAACTAGTTAGAGCCGCTAGCAGTAATGTCTAAACGCGGTATAGTCACTGAATTACATCGTCCTGCACGTAAAAATTTTAAACGTCGAAAAACTATTATCAAAGGATATGACGATTTGTGGCAGTGTGACCTAGCAGAATTTATTCCTTATGCAAAAGAAAATGAAGGATACAAGTATATTTTGTTCGTCATTGATTGTTATTCAAAATTTTTATGGGCCCGTCCATTAAAATCAAAACAATGCGTGGATGTTGCACCGGCTATGAGCTCGATTTTAACACAGGGACGTGTTCCTAAAAATATTTGCTCAGACCAAGGAAAGGAATTTTATTGTAAGCAATTTAAGGAATTAATGATAAAACATGGAATAAATCATTACTCAACGCACTCTGTTAAAAAAGCTGCTATTGTTGAGCGGGTCATACGAACAATCAAAAACCATCTTTATCCTGAATTCAGTTTTCGATCGAAATATAAATGGATTGATATATTGCCTACTGTAATTAAAGTATACAACAACCGCAAACATCGTACCACCGGAATGAGGCCTGTTGATGTTAAACCGAACACGGTAATAGATGTCTATGATAGTATTGATATTATGGGGAAGAAGAAATTTCATGTTGGTGATCATGTCAGAATATCCAAGTTTAAAACCGTTTTTTCTAAATCATACAAACCCAACTGGTCGGCTGAGGTGTTTAAAATAATACGAGTAAAATACGGCACCCCCGTAACATACTTGCTAGAAGATTACCATGGCCAGCCCATTCTGGGGCAATTTTATAATGAAAAACTGCAAAAAACCAAGTACCCCGACACATATTTAGTAGAAAAGGTGCTGCGCACACGAGGTGACCAACTGTACGTTCGCTGGCTTGGGTATGATAAGTCACATGATCAATGGATTCCCAAGAGTTCAATAGTCCAATGAATAAAGTCAGCTTTGCTGACAAACCTCAAATTAAATATTTATATCATTGGGCCTATGCACACCAGGATTCCCGTAGATCTACCTGGTCGCGGATTGCTGCAGATAGAGATCGCTTCAAGATGAGAATACTTAGAGCTGAAATTATTTTAATTCCTGTATTGTGTTCTAAGCACAGAAGTAATATGTACACACAAAGATTCTCATAATAAAATGTATTTTTTTTAAATAAAATATCTAGTTAGTTTATTATAAGCATTTTATTTATATTTATTTATCCATACAAGTTTTGTATAATATTTTTAATATATTACCATATTGTTTTAATTATGTACACTAATTCTTATATCTAATTTGATTATTGGTGCATAATTGAACAATGCCCCCACGGAAGTGTGTCCGTGCAGTTAGGCAATAAATATCTCTTGTTGTCTGCCGGACTTAAAGCTACTTTAGTCTGTTTAACACTATACAAATTATGATCAATTGATCTTATACAATTTTGATTGCTGGTCACTTCGCGTCTTCCGAACAAGCAGTTCACATAGTCGTCGAAACACAGTGCTTGTTTCACCACATATCCTTTCACACCCTTTGCCTTTTTTACAGCGTCTTCCCCTTGCACTCTACCACTATACATTTTAGATCTAAGTCCTACGAACTCAGTCATCACTTCCCCATTATTTTCATCCTTCATGAGCCCCGGAATTTTTCTATTTACACGGGGAATTTGATATGGGTTGTCTGGGGCATAGTCCCATGTATCAAATTGTTTAATGTCTTTTTTAATTTCAGAATAAATGTCATCACACTGCACTTCATAAATTAAACTGTCTGTGTCAGTATACAACACTTTACACTTTGATCCGAATTTTGGGTGCATATAGTCGTAGTGAAATTCATATAGTTTTGTTTTGGAAATGTCCAGGACGCTCATCCCCACATATATCGGTTTATTCATTATCACCTCGGTTTTATTCAGTTCAATTAATACCAAGTCTTCATTGAGGATTGTGCGGCTATGGAAATTTGGTTTTGCAATCATGACCTTTGCACTGTATCGGCCATCCCATTTGGACACTAATTTTACAATTTTACGTTTGCGTACATCCTCCATGGTTTTGCCAAAACATGCGTTATTCATCAATTTAAAAAATGTTTTTCAAACTCGTTTTTAGCCTGAGTACGCAACTTTGTATTCAAATCAATGTACTGCTTCATCCAGGCAGATTGCTTGAATTCTAAAACTCTATGGATTTTCTTGAGTTTAACCCCATGTTTTAGTGCCTGCTTTAGGGCACGGTAGTGAATCACATACCGTTCCTTGCTGTATAATGTTGTCATCAATTTTTTCTGCTTTGAGCCTGGCGGGGTATGGTGCTGAGCACAGAACGGTAAATCTTTGTGTTGGTCTTGTAGGTTATCAGGATACTCCAAATCAACTTCGAGAATACATCCGGTATGGTAATCGTCTGGTATTTTAGTGATGTTCTGGGTCATGTCAGTTTTACACCATTTGAACCCGCCATACGGTAGGAATTGTGACATGGCCCAACCATACAAATTATTAACATCATAATACATTAAGTACTTTGAAGGCTGTTCAGGGTCATAGTTGGCCATGTATTTATTGTTGGCTTTCGAATATCTATTGCTGCACTGGCTTATTCCCCCACGAATCCCCCTCTCTACAAAAAGTAGCATGTCCATGTCTGTAATCAGCTCTAATTCAACCTCGGTGTATTTCAGCATGGCATCCCAAGTAAGTCCCGGAGCTGATACATAGTTGCAAGCGTCTAACCCATAGGCATTATAACAGGTCTCTCTAACATTTTCAAACATCCGCAAGCAACAGCACATCCGTCTTAAGGTACAAGTCTGAGTATTCGCCTATAGAGTTGCACTCAAACTCATTCCAGATCTGCTGCGCATGCTCATAATCTTTACACAACTGTGCCTCTCTTTTTTCCAAGATTCGTTGCTTTTTTTCATAGTCCAATCCATTCAAGGACGCTAAAGCAAGTTTATTTTCAAAATGTGTTTTTGAAGGAAGTTTCGGTTCTTCGAGTTTCTCCCAGGACGTCACATAATCATAGGGAAAAACTCCTTTGCGCGTTAATAACTTTAACTTTTCTTCAGACAATTCCGGATATTCTTTCCGGACTATCGGCAGTTCGTCCAGGAATGAGGCCAGCTTGTCCAGACTATAAGGCATAAATCTTAGTGAGTCAATGAAGCGTAATTTGAGGCCGCTTCCGTTGATTCTTTTTGTAAAGGAAATAAACTTTTCTTTATTGATTGGAAGTAATGAAATCCCTCCCTCGAATTCTAGGGCAATGTCTTTGATGATAAAATGTGCGTCATATCCTCTCAAATTGTGAAACACCACCGGAATTACCTTAGATTCTTGGTAATTTAAATTGCATGAATTGTGTGCGGCTCCTCTATACAACGATGTTTTATGATCGTGATCTCGAATTTTTACTTCCCCTTCTGCAAAAGGCTTTTTACAGATGTGACATTCGGTAGCTGCCTCGAATGATTCCATCTCCTCGGGTGTTATCGTCATTGGAATTGGGACCCAGTACACTGGTTCAATGTCTTCAACCACTTGTTTTAACTCGTTGACAAACCATTTTTTGCAATCCTCACCTCGATAACTTTTGTAGTAGGACAGCGAATCATCAAAGTAGCATTTAAAATAGTACCCTACACTAAATGCTGTGTGTTCTTGATATATTTCAGTTTTCTTGCCTATCCCTTTTTTAACTGGTTTGAGCAGGCTTTCGAAATCTGCATAGACTACGAAAGGAGCCCGTTGTTGATTTTCATGCTTTTTAAATTTCACAATTTTATCTTCGGGTTGCCAGGGGGTCACCACTCTGCAATCATTTATTTCCTGACAATCCACTGCATGTTTATTTAATTTATCTTCATTCTGAAAGTAATGAAGGCATCTTTCGCAAATATATATTTTTCCATTGCGTTTACTAAGTTGTTTGCTCAATAGTCGACTTAGACTTTTGATCCAGCAGAAATGATACTTTACTTCTTCAACATTCTCATCATAGGTGTCTTGGATCATCAATAAGTTTACATGTCTGGGTTTTTTATTTTTCGTCAATCGGGTTGGTTGGACTTTAAGATTCCATCTTCTCTCCTCCAGTATGTAAACGTTGATTGAAATGTCATTCTGCCTTTCAAATTTTTGTATGTTTCCCATTGTCATTGGAAATGTTATACCGGATGTATTTAGTACCGTTGAATAGTTTGGGTAACTGGATACTAGTTGGCTGTTATTTGATTGCGGATATAGGGCTGATACTACTGCCCACGCAAAACAGGCCTCATCTTCATTTTTGACGTTAATCACAGCATGCTTTCTAGCAATTTCATCCGGTAGGGGTATGTATGTATGATGATCCTCTGAATGGCTCGTATTTGTTTATATTAACTGCAATATTAATTATTGCCGTTAAAGCCCACCCACTATCACGTTCTTGGAAATCTTCCAGTTGCACAATTAAATTATCTTGCACATGCTCTTCCCACCATTGCTTCAAATCAGTTTGCTGGTCTATTTGATTGTTTTTGGTGCTGAAATTTTTTAACTCGCACATCACCTCTCCTGCAGCCTCTTTGGAAAATTCGCCACAGAAGTTTGTATTGACTTTTAAGAGGTTGTGCTCTTTAACAGCTTTCTTAACCCTGATTGCAAATACTTTAAATGCATCCTCAAGGAATGTTAGGGGGTCCACATGTCTCAGGTTAATTATAACACCTGTCCTAATCCTTCCTTTGAACGCTGATTTGACATCTTCCCAACAGATTCTGTCCGATCGGACTTCTTTGGGGCGGGTGTACCCAGCTCCACGTCGACTTAGGGCTTTCATCATCACACGATATCCTAAAAAATTAATTTTTAAATAAAACTTGTATTAATTGAATTTTTTTTAAATTACCTTTAATTAATCCTATATTGGACTCCACATTCTTTTTCGCCCCCACATTTAAATCCCCCTTTTTTAGAGCAGCATTTAGAATGGTTATGTTTCTACCACACTGCTTTATCCAGGTTTCCAATTGTTGTGGGTTGTCGGCCAACTCCAACAATGCACCTGCCGTTACTTCAGCCATATGATTGGCAGTTTCAATAATGGAATCCATGATGATAACTTGAACTATCGACAACACTCAACACAAATAGCATAATTATTAATTTTACTGGTATTTATCCTGGGAGTGCACGTACCGCCAACAGAATTCCCCCCAAGAAAATTTCCTAAAATTTTAACGGCTTTTCCTTATCTGCTTCCTGTACCGGAGTTTTCCTTATCTGCTTCCTGTACCGAAGTTTTCCAAATTTTAACGGCTTTTCCTTATCTGCTTCCTGTACCGAGGTTTTCCTTATCTGCTTCCTGTACCGAGGTTTTCCTTATCTGCTTCCTGTACCGAGGTTTTCCTTATCTGCTTCCTGTACCGAGGTTTTTCTATTTCCTTTGAAGGGAAACTGATAACGATCCGTTTTGATATGTTGCGGTCGGGGTAGTTTTGATTTCGAGAGTTGCGGTCGGGGGTAGCCTGGATTTCAAGAGTTGCGGCCGGGGGTGAGTCTGCTAGACCGGAAGTAAGCCAGTTTGAAAGTGCCTTAATAAACCTTATGGAATTTCTATTCCAAATCTCTTCTAGCCCATCTACTGGTGGCAAATTTACTTCCCCAAGGAAAACCATCAATAAAAGCAGTCCGAGGTCTACGTTGGATCAGTACGAAGAAGAAACTGTACTCACAATTATTTATAGATTTGCAAATATTCACAAAGGAAGACCAACGATGCAGGCTGTATTTGAAGCAGTGAAAGATGAAGGCATTAATTTTACTGGAAAGATACGTTCTTTTAGGAAGTTAGTGCATAAAATAGGATTCCGTTGGAAAAAAATCCAAGATAATCGACAAGTGCTGATTGAGAAAACAGAAATCCGAGCGAAGCGACTTGAATACTTGAGGAAAATAAAACAATACAGAAGCGAAGGTAGGAATATTATATACTGTGATGAAACCTACTTGCATAGTTCACACACTGCACCTAAAGCTTGGGATGACGGATCAAGCAAATGTACGAAGTCTCCAGTTGCCAAAGGACAACGTTTAATTATTGTGCATGCTGGCGGTGAAGAAGGCTTTGTTCCGAATGGTTTACTTACATTCAAATCGGGCCTTAAAACTGGGGACTATCATGACGACATGAACAACAAAAATTTTTCGAAGTGGTTACAAGAGAAATTGCTTCCAAATATGCAACAAAATTCTGTGTTGGTTATCGATAATGCATCGTACCACAACGTAACCACCGAACAAAATCCAACCTCGGCTTGGAAAAAAGAGGACATGAGGAGATGGCTAACGGAAAGAAACTTACCGTTTCAATTACAAGACACAAAAGTGGAATTATATGCAAACATAAACCAGCATAAATCAGTTAACAAAGTATATGTGATCGACAAAATTTTAGCCGAACAGGGTCACGTGGCACTGCGCTTGCCCCCATATCATCCGGAACTCAACCCAATAGAAAAAATATGGGCATATGATGTCAGGAAGTTGGCAGACGATAAATTTAATGTTGTTGGTGTGCAAGAATGGGCAAACATTTGTTCACATGTGAAGAAGGTCGAGGACGAATATCTTGCCAGGGAATATATAATAGATGATGTGCAGGAACTTATTATAAATGTTCATGACAGCAGTGATGACTCGGAACTGTATTGGTCTTCTGACGATGAAGACGATTTAGGTTGTAAACCATTATAATTATATATAATTTTTGCTTTTTATTATCTGAAGGCACTTTGATTTGATATTTAACTTAAAATTGTCTACATTCATTCCTTTCATTTTAATATGGATTGTATTTGCATTCAATTTGAATTTATGTATAATATTTAATTGTGTAATCGTGTTGTACGATATTTGCATTAAATTTGACTTCATGTACCTATAATTTGTTTTATTGTGTTCTGATTTTTGCTAAATGAAAACACTTCCCTTTAATATTTCAAAATATTTACATTCATTCATTTCATTTTTTTTGGGGAAGTGGTGTATTTAATATATTATCATTAATTTAGTGAAATTTAAAGAGTTAATTTACACACTTAACGCATAGTCTATTTTAAATTTGGCGCCTACATGCTAGCCTGATGTTTTTAGGTTGAGCCGAAAACACTGTTTGGGCGTCCTTTTCTACAGCCTTCTCACTCCCGGCGGTGCGCAATTCGCGGATCATGAGATTTTGCAACTACTCTAATAAGATTAGTTATAATAATAATAGTAGTGATTGTTTTCCCACTAAACTTATAACTATAAGTACCAGAGATAACCTAAAAAATGTGACAATAATACTAATAAAAACACAAAGTATTATATTATAAAACTTACCAGAACCTAAGGAACTTGTTACGAAAGCACAAACCAAATAAATGCAATATTCACTTTGAAACTAAAGACCCTCGACACTTCCGAACGCTTCAAAATTCAAAATTGAATTAAACGCAATGTGTTCGACAACTGTACACTATTTTTGCAAACCTAACCCCTACTATGTTTTAGCAAAATTGTAACCAATGAAATTGCAAGAAGTTTAAGCAGACACCAAATTATTTGTTGAAGATGAAATACAATAGTAAGTGAGTGACACTGTAAGAAAAGAACTTATATTTGACCATTACGTTCAGGCTTAACTGATAAGGAAAATCTTAAGTAAATATATATATACCTGTGGTTCAACATGCAAATGCACCCAAGAAGGTGAACTTAGTTAAAATATTTCTTTGTTAGCACTAAGCTGCTTATAAATTTTAAACTGGTACTCCCAAATTTACCTGCTGTTAAAATAATGCTCTTTTCCGCAAAAAAGCCGTTTCTAAAATATTATTTAGCTTGCTAATTGTACTTTGCTGGCGCAGCAGTGCAACAGGGCTTTATTTATTAAAGCGCACAAAACACTACAATCATGTGAACAAATCATGGTCTTTTAAACTCACTTACATCTTATTGTCTCATGATAACCTGTACCAACAACAAAATGTAATAAAAAATAAAAAAGGCTTTTCTGTTATTTTTTGTCATTATTGTACATTGTAAAAGTACAAAGTATGTACTACTCGTAAAATACAGTCAAACCTTTAAGTCGAAAAAAAACAACCAAAACTGAAAAAAAGTTGTTAATTAAAAAAAGAAATACATGTAGTACAAGTCCGTGTAGCAACCCTAATAGTACTTTTCGTGAGTTTTACTTTAACGTAACTGACATTTATTGGCTTTGTGTTATGATCTTCAAAAGAAATAACACAAGGAAAAAAAGAGAAAACAAAAGTATAAATTTGAGATAATTTAGACATGCACAACATGTTAAAATAAAATAATTTGGCAGTTCTCAGCTTAAACGTTATAAAATAAAGTTTTTGTTTTGTTTTTATAGGACTCCAAATAGAATAATTATACGATTTATAAAAAAAAAACATTTATAATGTGTTAATAGTATGTGTGAAAGTTTTTGGTCTGTTAAATATAATATTATTAATAATAATAGTCCACAAAAATAAAAATTTAAAAAAAATGGTAAAAACCGTTATTTGTGTCGAGCGATAAAAAAAATCAAAATCGGGCGTAGAAAATGTTATAAGAAATTTTAGACATGCAGAAGATACATAAATAAAAAAATTTGCCAGTTGTTAGTTTAAATGTCATAAAATCAAGTTTTTGTTTTGATTTCATAGGACTACAATTAGAACAATTATGCGATTTATATTTTATGTGTTAATAGTATGTGTGAAAGTTTTTGGTACATTAAATATGATTTTTAAATAAAAAATAGTCTACAAAAATAAAATTTAAAAAAAATGGTAATAACTCGAAAATCGTTAATGGTATACATAAAGTTTGGAGAAAGACCGACCGCCCTAAGGTACGGGGCTGCGACTAAGCGGGCAAAATATATTAATAACTCGAGAAGTATAAGGTTTAGCAAGAAATTACACTAATTAATTTGTATTTAGAATTTAAACACCTTTCTGATTTTAAAGCCAAAATGGCACGTTGCCATTTATAGAAAAGTAATTTTTTACCGTGGCCGCCATATTAAAATTGGAAACTCAAGTATTTTTCTTAAATACAATCGAGAAGAATAAAAAAGTTAGCCTCTACTAACTATGGTACAAGAACAGTAAGTAGCTGAAATGATGAAAGAACAAAAAGGTTTATAATAGAAAAAAATTCGATTTTTTCAATTTTTGTAAAAAGATTATCCTAGAGCAAACAAAACAAAAAACCAAATTTTTAATTTTGTATCGAAAAAATTTGGGGGGAGGGGAAACAGTAGCCCCCCTAAATATGAAATTATCGAAAAAATATTATATTCGGATTTTGCTATCAATGGTGAGCTATTTCACATTAACAGAAATATTTATATTAATAGGGCGTCACAGTAAAATTATAGCAATGCGCAAAAAAAACAAATTGTAGAAGATTCCCAGCTCTATCAGCTTAAAAAGTTTAAACAAAAACGTGTGAGCAGTTTTTGAGAAATATTTTTTTGAAAAATTCCAAAATTTTGGAGTGATGTCATTGCGATCGTTTTTATATTTTCAAAATTAATTATATTTCATGGTATAGTACCCTTGAAGGGCTACCGAACAAGATGTAGTTGATTCCAATCAGATAATTGGTTTTTGAGTAAATGGGCGTTAAATTTTCAATTTTCAAAAATTCATAGCGGCCGCCACTTTAAAACTAAAGAGTTCGGTAAAAAATCGTTTGATTTGTCCTAAGGCCTTCTTTAATGCTTAAAAAGTTTAAACAAAAACGTGTGGGCAGTTTTTGAGAAATATTTTTTTGAAAAATTCCAAAATTTTGGAGTGATGTCATTGCGATCGTTTTTATATTTTCAAAATTAATTATATTTCATGGTATAGTACCCTTGAAGGGCTACCAAACAAGATGTAGTTGATTCCAATCAGATAACTGGTTTTTGAGTAAATGGGCGTTAAAGTCGAAATGTTTAAAAGTTCGTAGCGGCCGCCATTTTAAAGCTAGAGAGTTCGGTAAAAAATTGTTTGATTTGTCCTAAGGCCTTCTTTAATCTCCACTATTAAAATTTCCAAAATTCAGTTTCTGAAAAAAATGCTACCAAAAAAACATGTCTAACTTCCGCTTCCGGTTTCGGTTTTTTTTTAAAAGCTTATTTTGTCGGTGAATTTTTGATATACCCCCTCATTCCAAAGCACATCAAGATTGGTCCAGCCGTTCCGGAGATATGGAGCGCAACGGACCCACCCACCCCATCTCCCGATTTGGGTGAGGCATGCTTTCTTCCAGACAGGAACTAATTACCTGACGAAGTTCCCTCGACAATTTGGGTAATGAAGCTCGGTAACTCAAGTGGTCCTTTATCAGTTCTGGGCCAAGCTGTTTGATGAAGTTACGACGAGATAACTTACATTCAGGTTCTGGATTTCGTGACCGTTCACTGTTGCGATATCCATTACAGCATACCATATTACTAATGGCCAACGACGGAACCGTCTCGCTGTCCTATATAGTGCACATTTTCGGTCCAGGGCGTCTACTCTTCCTTTTGTAGAGTTTTAGAATAAAATTATGTCTGATTTCCCACATCCACCCTGTTATCGTGATGCATCGACGGCAACATTATAACCGACTTACTTTTTTTTGGTACGTAGGAACAGATAGTTGTGTCACTGGTAAAACCAAATGCTGTACGGCCTACTTCGTATCTTAGATTTGGTAGAAATTCGTGGGGTATTTCACTTTTATTCTTCCTCATAGTGCCTACGTACGTCAGACCAACCTTTTGTAATTGTTTCACAAGTTCGAGAGACGTGAACCAGTTGTCACCGGTGATATTACGGTTTGTATTCACGATAGGGCTTGCCAAGCGTAAGACATATTGAGTAGGTACACTTAGCTTATGAGGATTCGGGTCATTACTTCTACCAGCATAGATAAATCCGTTGATGAAGTAATGCGTTTTTGCGTCACACAAAGACATAATTTTGATACCATATTTCTGAGGTTTTCCTTTGAGGTACATTCTAAATGCGCACCGTCCTCTAAAGCCCACGAGAGTTTCATCCACTGTTACGAATTCCGGTGGGGAGTAGTTCGCACGAACATTGACAATAAATTTATCAAAGACCTCTGAGATCGCAGCCAAATTGTCTCCAGCCAACTTTCTAGCATCTCTCGTGTCAATGTCGTCGAATCTTATGCAGGAAAGTAGGAATAAAAATCGCGCTTTGGACATTGTGGCTCTAAATATTGGTCTCCCAGTACCATCTGTTGCCCAAAGCGAAGTTATATCCTCGTGATTTGATTTGAACATCCCGGCCAAATAGAGGAGTCCAA
Source organism: Ctenicera cuprea (assembly GCA_958336395.1). NCBI lineage: Eukaryota > Metazoa > Arthropoda > Insecta > Coleoptera > Elateridae > Ctenicera > Ctenicera cuprea. The sequence continues at coordinate 45,724,901 of OY284489.1, read as the reverse complement.
AAAATGCTTTTAGTTCCGTATAAGACAGGTGATCAACGAACGTTGCAGTATCACCATAGCGAACACTCATTTCAGTTATTTTAGCATTTGAGTGATCTAAAATAATGTGTAACATTTCTTCAGTGATCAAAAGAGACCATGCTTCGTAAGGCATTTTTGGTTTATTAGTAAGCGCTTGACCCTTGACACCAGGCATATGCATCCGAAGGATATTGTGTTCTCTACGGCGTGATTGAGCTGGCGGATTTCTTCCCCACTTAAATTTACTCTTGCCATAATAGTGTTTTGAATTCTGGTCCCCTGCATTAGTATTATCTTCACTCTCTGATTCAGAAATATTTGAATCCGTATCATGATCACTGTGCTCGCTCTCTCCATCACTCATGCCATCATCGTCTTCGTGTATTACATCATCTTCTGCTGCTGATTCTGTTTCTTCTAATTCGTCATCCAATTGTCTTAAGTACTCCATTACTTGTTCCGAGTTCATTACGCGACCATCAACGGTTATTGTATCGTAACCTGCCATTTTAATAAAATAAAAAAGTCTCACGAATACTATCGTGGGGTCGTTGTGAACCCCAGCCACAAAATATAACGGGAATGCGTGGAACAATTAACCGTCACGTACGACACTTCGACAAGCATAAGCACGACTGCATTTAGCCAGAAGAACAACGGCGGTAGTTGTTTCGTTTAGCCGATACCATCCGAAGAATTTCTCGATGGGTCAAATCTGACTCCACGGTAGCAGTTAAGGGTTAATACCACAAATATTTATCGAATTTCATCCGCCCCCCCCCCTATTTGTTAGGGGTATTAAACGTTTTTGATGCGTATATTAAAAAAATGTTAAAAATTATATATCATCCCATTTAAAATTTGCAAGTTACTCCAACTCCTTAAAATATGATGGTTTTTAAAAACTCAATATTAGCCTTGTATACGATTTAGTTCCATATAACAAAAAGAAATTTGTTGCGCAATCTTTTATAGTTTTGGTGATATTAGCTTGTAACACCTTAGTTGCCGCACCTTGCTCCAGGTCCAGGATTTTCAAATGTTAATATGGTAAATGGGCAGAGTGCATTCAAATAGAATGAATTTGAAAGGTAATGCTTATTCAGTGCAGAAATTATGTTCTATAGGATAAGAAATATTTTTACTATTTAAAACACTGCCAGAATTTCAAGTTGTCTTACCTCAAATTACTGTGTGCAAAATTTAAACTTAAGCATTAAGTAATACGCACTCACTCACTTACATCGTTGCTAGTAGGATGAAAATGAGAGTTCTGGATCCACCTCCCACCACTTGACCTCCACCCCCCACCACTCAAAGGTCATTAAACTAGGTCATTGATCATTGACCCACCCCCACCACTCTAAGATCATTGATCCACCCCCACCACTCACCGGTCATTGACCTCAACCTTGACCTCTCATTGACCCAGGTCAAGGTATAATGAACTATTCAATACCACCTCCCACTTAAAGATTTTAGTATTTATAAGCAGCATGATCCTGTGAAAATATCAGTGTTAAGCATAGCTGAACGGTTTATAAACAAGTAAGTTATATTTAAAAATTTTGGTTCTAGTCTAATTAAATGTACTTATGTGTTTTAGTGGAAAATTTGAAAAATTGTATTGAACAAGCTAAAAACTTGCACAGAAGCGAACCGTTTCAACCACATTTCAAAATGGTGAAGGAATATACTATCCTCTGATTAGTCAAAGCATTTATTTTTTAAACAAATCGAAAACTAAATGTGTGAAAGTTGGATTGTTACCATTGTTAGGATTTGTACCAACAGTGAAAATTTGTGGACAAAAAAATCAGTGGTTTTTATTTGATAAAGTTGAATGGAATATTCTACTTGAGAATCAAGGAATTATAACGAATTATTTTCAAAATGCAGATCATCAGTGGTCACCTTTGATGATAGGTTCCAAGACAATCCATTTTGAATTCGTGCAGCAGACAAAAGCTATAAAAATTGAAAAAAACGATTCAGAAGTGTGGTTAGGGTGGGAATCCGTTGCAGAGTTATGGAATTTGGTGGATGTAATTAATTATCAATTACAAATAGTGGACCATGCGCGTTTCGATGAGGTTTATGAGAACATAATAAGTGCATTAGCAGTAATGCCTGGTGATATTAAAGAAAACTGTAATAACATACTAACACCGTTGAAAGATACGAAATCAGACAACGTGTTATATATGATGGAAGTGTTACATTTCATGCCACAGAAGGTAGTTGCAGATATTGAGAAAGAAAAAAGTGTTTCGGGGCAGTAAAGGGTTGGAAACGATTGGGAGCTGTTGGTGAGAGTTAGTGTATTAACTTCGATCGATCCTTGAAATTTGAATATTAAAAATGTGGATGTGTTACGCAGAACAATCTTGGACGAAGGCTGTAGATAAGTTAAGTGCAGTAGAGAGATTGATGCAACAATTTAAAGCTTTAGAGTTTGAAGCAAATCATGAACAAGTATATGGTAACGGACTTTTTAGTGTTGAATACCGTGAAGAGTTGGAAAAGAAATATAAACGTGGTATTGAAATTTGTAAGGAATTTAAAAATGGAAAGAGTTGTGCTAGCTGTTTTGTGTTAAAACTGATTGAGACAGGTTTAAAGGATTTTATTAACGAGTTTAATCGTTTCTTTCCGGAAATAGAACATTTTGAACAATTAGAAAAAAAGGAATAAACTATGGTGCGGGTAATGAAGTTTGTACGCTTTAATGAGTCTATAAATAAAATTAATCATATGATAGTGTGGTCGTACGCCTTTGAACAAGCTAGGAAAAGTGAATGGGAGTGCATAGCTAGAGATAGATTTCGATTCGAAAGAAGAATTCAAATAGTTAGTAATATTTTAAATACTGTTTTAGACAATAAGCATAGATTACGGATTTACGAGGAACGATTTAAAGATTTGTAAACTATTATTTTTGCTATAATTAGTGTAATATGTAAGATTGAACGTTCTGTATTTTGTAATATCCTATAATGACTTTATATATTATATATTGCAAATGTAACTTTCATATATCATAATAAAACAATAGATAAAATGTAAGAATTTTTATTAAAAAGTTATTTTATTACAAATTTATCATATAAATAATATACATTAGATAAAGCACATACAGAAGGAGATTTTAAATGATAAAAGCATGATGGTATCAAAGGGTTTAAAGCTGGCTGTTCGTCGAATTCAATAACTGGTTTAGAAATATAATTTCGTATGTAGACTGCTTTCTCATGACCCTTTACGTAAACGGAATCTGCATCCCGAGTTAATCGTTGAAGAATTCTTGGGAATAAAAAAGTTGGAGTAAAACCTTCAACCCAATCAATGCAGTGATGATTATGAATTAACCAGTTTGCTTGCTTTTTAAACTCTGCTTCTAAGGTGTCAAAAGCAAACGGTGGTTTAAATATGTGGTGTGAAACATGGTTCCCATCATAAATAGCTAATTCCTTAGGTATAAAATTTTTTTCAGAGGTTTTGAATCCTTGTACGTCCACAACTGTAATCTGCATTATCAGTTGTTACACCGTCAACCAAAGTATTAAAACTGTCGAACTCCGTTTATAACATTACGTTAAATAGTTTAAAGTTGTTTAACAGCTTTTGTAAGTGCATTATATGTAAACACACGATTGTGTAGAATTAGACAATGAGCTGTTGTTTGCGCAGGTACGTTTTTGTTGGTTTCAAATTCGATTCTAAGCACTACCGCCCTGGGATTCAATCCCTCTTTCTGATTGGAACAATCAACAACAACTAAAGGAGCAATATCTTTAAAGGTTGTAGGGGATAGTAAAGGCTCATCCTCTTTTCCATAATAAGAAGATTGAAATTTAGCATACATTTGGTAGAGTGTAGCAAAATGGTTGTTATCAAAATTTATGTTTAAATTATCATATGGATATCTTTCGGTGTTTAAATAAGCTCTTACGTTTTGAATATCGCAGTGATCAAATTTACTCATATCTTTAGTAATTTCACCTTCTCGTCCGGTTTGAAAACCTATTATTAAAAATCTGTGAGTTTCCAAACTTGCTGCCGTTTTAACAGGCCAGGTATATTTATCCGCTTCCTGAAGAGTTGGGAAAACATGGGTTTCCCAACTCCTAAATGCTATTTGAGTGTCAACATTTTTATCAACGTATTTAGTCAAAGCTAATTCTTCTGCAAGACCGGCAGTTATGTGTGGAACTTTCCAATAAATTTTATCTATTTGAACTGTAACGTTTGGATCAGTACCTGTGAGCGCGTTAATATCCGTGTTACTTCGAATCAACACCAATTCCTGTCTAATATTTAAAATAACTTTCTTGTAATCTTCAGCAAAACCTAATAATCTGCTTAGCGGTATGCAAACGTTGAAATTCCCATTCAAATCAACTGTTGTGTTTTTCCCGTTTGGGAACCATCCAGAATTTTCAAGCATCCTACTATCATTAGGAGTATCTGATGCATATCCTTTCATGGTGGATGTTAACCCAAGCTTTGTTGTAGCATCAATTTTAGCCCCATTCATTTCATATCGAGCTTCGCTAAACAGAAATGTGGGACCATTATTTATGAATGTAGTGGTTAGTTGTTTAACTGGTGGTGAGCCAACTTCTATTATTGGCGGGTTACCATCTTTATTTTTTAACTTCCCCTCCATATATAGATAACTCTGACTTGGTAAAGTACTCATACCCTCATGTATTGGAAAACGAATCTCATCATTGTTTCCGAATCGCGTAGTATAAGGTTGATGTGTATGTATTTCAGCATTTACGATGGAATTGTCCACGTACACTTTTTCACTAACATTTAGTATACTCATTGTAATAAAGTAAGTCCGAGAGATCGCAAAAACAGCTTATTGTTCTGTGTTAATCGCTTAACCGGTCGTTGACTACTACATTTTTTAGAGTTAGAGCAACGCCTTTTATACCATTCCGGAGGAGGAACAACACACCCCTTTAGATAATTCGAGTTATATCGAAACACCATTATAAACACGTTTCAGATGTAGTCCTATCGTGACGGTTTCTTCTCTAAAATTGACGAGATCACCATCTTGATCTACTATTTTAAGCGTTATGTCTGTCAGCGTATTTACATTAATTGGAAGATAAATTACGTGGTCCGGACTTTCAATTATTTTGTAACCTGGAGGCACGCTTGGGAAAAATTGATGAATAACGTGAGAAGCTTGTCCGTTTTTATAGTTGCCCGTTGTTATGTTACATTCAATTAATAATGAGTTGACCTTTACAATACTTGTAATATAATCAGAATCTTGTATAGAATTAGCCGGAATTTTTTTTTCTTAAACCCTAAAAGCGGTCCTATTGAGTTCGGTAACGTCAAAATCTACTTCCCCTGAAGTTTTAATCTTAGTTTTCAAAGTATTATTATTTGGCATCAATTCCACACTTTCATGAGTTGATTGATCCAATTTAGAATTGATAAAGGTATTCAACTCCGATATCTCATAACTTCCTTCGTCCACGGTTATTAATCTATTTTTGAACAAGAATTGATTATTAGTTGACGTCACATTTGGCATACTATTATAAGTTTCAAAAGATGTTAAACCCATAACATATTCCGCATCAGGATCGAGAATAATGGGAGGATTAAAATTAGCAGTTAAAACGGATGCTTTATCCGACAATGTAAATGTGATGGACATATCGCCACAAAATTTGGATAAGCACTAACACAAAACATTATCGGCCATATGTATATAGGAACCGCAGTACTAGATGTCCACAGTTGTAAGAATTTAATGTTTGCAATTTATCGTAGTTATATTTAATGTTATTCCCGCTACCATCACTCCGAAAGTAATGTGTCAGCTCTAGAGGAGGTTTTAATTGTCCTATACTATCGAAATATATTATTTTATTACGACGTTTGACATATGCAGTCCAATGTGTACCTCCCCCAATTTTTTCATCAAGATTTACGATTCCACTTTCCGTATCATAAATTTTTGAAGGTAAATTGTCTCGCATATATATCCCCCTGAAATGTGGGATTTTTAATTTTTTAACGTAACGCATTAAATCGATATTTGTTAATGCTTTAAGGGGAGTTTTTTTGATAAGGAGTTAAATACAATCCAAGTCCTTTCTTATAAGGTTTTAAATATAAACCTTTTCCAACAGCAGCAGCTTCCATAGATCGATTGTGTCTCTCCGTTTCTTGCAAAGTCTTAGCCGCCGCTTTAGAATCACTAACAGCTTTTGCAACACCAGCAGCACCACCAGCTAAAGATCCTAGAGCACCCAACGCTGCAAATAGGGGTATAAGAGGTAAAATACCTCCTGTTTTAGGAATAGAAATCACTCTCTGCTTCGGAGGCGCAATTTTCTTTTTTTTAAGAGAAATTAACGCGATTTTAGCAGTATTCAACAAATTAGAAGTAACGCTTCCTCCGATACGTTTTCGAGCTACCGTAACAGCATTCTTAAAACTAATAGCTCTCCCGGAATACTTTCTTTCGCTTCTTTTACGACGTTTAACACCCATTCCTAATTTAGTTTTTCCCTTCATAATACCGCTTATAGTTAATGCAGCTGCTTTTTCACCAAACGTTGCGTCTTTGGATTTAAATCGTTCCCACGCCTTCTCTCCTAATATGTTATCAGCCTTGTGACGTTCTTCGATTTTATTGGAGGCAGCGTAACTAATATCGTGTTTTTTGCAAGCCTCGTCCAAAGGGTTAATTCCTTTATCACCTCTAGCGAGTCTTTTAGTCAAACGAGTACCTGGTCCACAGAAACGGTATCCGGGTAAATGTAATTCCACAGGCAATTTATTGATGAGGGTGTTAATCAATCCACCACCTGTTCTTCCAACCGCTCGACGCCGACTAAAGTTATTGGAATACCGACGTTTCATTATTAACCTGTCCTTAACAACTATCGAAAAGCGACTAATACAATTTATAGAAAAGTGGGAATATATGTATGCAACTGCAGTAACAGAATGGATGAGATTCGGATCACATCGCAAAACCAAACTTTACCAATAAAAAATCATGACTCAAACGATGCAATAAAACAGTATCGGAAACATGGTGTTTTACTAGGTGGTTGCAAACGAGGTCTTATTGTAGGCGGAAGCGGAAGTGGAAAAACTAATGTTATTATCAGTTTGCTGGAAGATGCCAATGGTTTACGATTCGAAAACGTTTATTTATACTCTAAGACTTTGTACCAACCAAAATATGATTACCTAAGGAAACTTTTAGAACCCATAAGTGGTTTAGGTTATTATGAATACGAAGAAGGTTCGGAAATTTCACCCAACGAAGCCAAAACAAACTCAGTTATTATTTTCGATGATGTGTGTGATAATCAGAGTATAATTAGAGATTATTATTGTTTCGGTCGACATAAGAATAACGATTGCTTTTATCTGTGTCAAACTTATTCAAAAATCCCTAAGCAACTTATAAGGGATAATGCAAATTTAATAGTTATTTTTAAACAGGATATTACTAATCTAAAACATATATACGACGAACACGTCAGTTTAGGCAATATATCGTTCGAACAATTTAAGAAGCTATGTAGACACTGTTGGGATGTTGAGTTTGGATTTTTGGTGATAGATAAAGACTTTGAAAAGAATTCCGGCCGTTATCGAAAGGGTTTCGATCGTTTCATTAGTATATAAATATTCAAGCTATTGTATGCTCATGTTAGTTACCATGGATAAGCGTGTGGCGGAGGAGTTGATTAAAGCTAGAAAAGCCGTGAAGAAAAAATTTAAAAGTCTTAAGAGCGATTCCACACAATCAGAGCTGGAGTTACATAAAAAATTTCAACCCATCGCTCAACCGTTGAAAGAGTTGATAACCAGTTTAAAATCTGGAAGTTTACATCCCAAACTAGAACTTCCCCAAATTAAACTATCTCCGCTAATTAAACGATCTCCTAAAAAATCTCCCACCGTATCAGACACTCCAAAAGAGAATATTCTAGAAGAAACACAGGAAAACAGTGATGTAGCACGCGAACTCAGTTTTCTGGATACAGAAGTGGTTGCAGAACACGATCCTATACCTACGTTAGAGGATTTAAGACATGAACTGTCAATTGCAGGAACAACTCCAGCATTCGAGGAATATTTGGATCAATATAAAGGACTAGCTAAAATGTACGTGGAAGATATGCTTAGAGATGCGGAAAACGACTTCGATCACCATTACGGTGTACGTTATATTCCGGAGCTGGATAGATTTGAAATAGGAAATTCAGAACTAACTTTTATCGATGAAGACATAAATATTAAGCTACCCGATAATAAACAATTCCAATACGCCGGAACGCAAGGGTTGTACGAACTGTTATTCAAAAAAAACCTCTCGGTTTTAAGGAGAAAGATGGGAAAAATTATAAAGACATTTTAGAGCGCACTAACGCTGCACGTAAACACTACAACCCAGACGAAGGTATACTAGGTACGGGGAAAAAATATTCAAATACTATCAGACCACTCTTATTTCCCAAACCCTCGAAACCTACATCTACCAGATCGAGAACTGCAAGTATATCAAAAAGAGGGGGAGGAATGCACATGTTAAATTTGAATAATAAAAAACTCGAGTTTGTTCCTTGGAAGGATCCCAATAAGTTAGTAGATCGATTAAGGATTTTAATGAGTTCAAAATCTGCAGGACATACGGGACATACAAACGAAATTATATATATATCATCGACGAATTGAGAGGAGCCAAAATTATTAAATAAAAAGGAATGCAATTATACACGGTTCTCAGACTATCGTAAACGTTATTATAGTGAACATCAATATGACACTCGATAAGTTCGGTAGACACCTTCACGGTCACCATACAGATAATTATAAATTATGTTTAGTGGAAGATATATCAACTCTTTATTACTATACCATGTTCTATATGTTAGCTACAAATACGGATGAAAATGGATATTATCGAATCGTTAACAGCGAAAATTTTAAATATAAGTACACATTACCTCCATCAACTATTACACATTGTAAGTTTACTCCACCAAACACTAAAATATACATAAATGACATGAATGTAGATGATTCATCACTTCGTGGGTTGACACTCAATACAGGTGATACAATAAGTGCGCGGTTCAACAAAAACTCAAAGGCAACGTTTGCATTTGAAGCTCTTTTAAAAATCAACTTAATTACAAACACGTCGCAATAAATTGAAGCATGGGTCAGATTAGAAAAATTGTTTCAAGTGTTAAAGAAGAAATCGTAAACGAATTACATAAACCAGCTAGAAAAAATTATAAGCGAAGACGTGTAATTTTGAAAGGATTAAACGATTTATTTCAAGCAGATTTGGTGGAAATGATACCTTATGCTAAATTTAATAACGGATTTAGATATATATTAGTTGTAATTAATGCATTCTCCAAATACGTGTGGGCGTATCCATTAAAAAGAAAAACTGGAGGGGAAGTAGCTAACACAACGAAAAAATTATTGTTATCACTTAAAATTACTCCAAACAATCTACAGACAGACATGGGAAAAGAATTTTACAATAAAAATTTCGCAAATTTAATGAAACAATTTAATATAAATCACTATAGTACGTATTCAAATACGAAAAGTAGTATTGTCGAAAGAGTTAACCGCACACTTAAAAGTTTAATGTGGAAACAATTCAGCATCGAAGGTTCTTACAGGTGGTTAGATTTATTACCAAAAATCGTTCAAAAGTACAACGCTATGAAACATCGTACCACGGGATTTAAACCGAAAGATGTTAATAACAAAAATGCAAAAAGTATTTTAGCAACAGCATATAATTACGTGAAGACGATCGATCCTAGAACACGGAAGTTTAAGCTTGACGATGACGTGAGAATAAGTAAACATCGAGAAGCATTCGATAAGGGTTACACCCCTAATTGGAGCACCGAAATCTTTAAAATTGCTAAAGTTAAACTTACCAATCCAACAACCTATATTTTGAAAGATAATCAAAACCAAGAAATTAAAGGAGGATTTTACGAATACGAACTTCAAAAAGTAAAACATTCTAATGTTTATCTAGTGAAAAAAGTCTTAAGAAAAAAAGGGGAGAAGGTGTTCGTAAAATGGTTGGGTTTCGATAAAACACATAATTCGTGGATTTCTAAAAACAATATAGCGTAACTGATTTACTAATTAAAAATTGTTAATTCTTTACTATTTACAAATGCTACTAATGTATAATTTTTAAATAAAAAACAATTCATAGAATATTTGTTTATTTTACATACATGTTTACAAATACATGTAAAACTAAATATAAATACACAATGGAAAACAAAAATATTGGTTGGAAACAAAAGTTATGCAACTAAATTAATACATGTTATTTCGAACAATATCATCCAAAACTTCATAGAAAATTTGTTGTAAATACATGTTTAATTAAATACAAATACGTTTAATTAAATACAAATACGTTTAAAATTATAGAAATATACAAATATTGGTTCGAAACAAAAGTTATACACATCACATTCAACAAATTAATACATATCATTTCGAACAACATCACCCAACATAGCTACTAAGTCATCCAGCCGTTCAGGAGGGGTATCATATAAATAAATAAGTTCATGACCCCACGCCAAAGTTTGGGAAGTGCCCGGAATAAGAAACCTTTTATCATCCTTAGAAGATAAAGCGACTTTATTTTTAAGTTCCGTATACATATTATGCAGAGCAGATCTAAAAATGTACATCTTACAAAAAATGTATTTGTTATTATGTTCAACAATGGAACTGTAGTCCTCTCCCGTTAAACATTTATCTATCGCATTCTTTTTGACACCTTTAGCTTTTTTTACAGTTTCATCTCCAACATTGACACAATACGACTTAGCCCCCGTACCGTAAAAACTGGAAACAGGAATGCCAGCATATTCATCTTTCATTTTACCCAGAACCGACTTGGTAATCGGAATTTGATACACATTATCAGGAGGAAAATTTGCAGTATCAAATTTGTCTATATTTTGACGGATATCTTCATAAAAATTTTCAGTGTTAATTTTAAGTATTAAAGAATCAGTGTCCGTGTAAAGCAAAGAAACGGAGTTGCCGTAAACGCGTTTAAGAAAATCATAATAAAACTCGTAAATAACAGTTTTGGAGAGATCTAAAACAGTAAACCCAACATAGATTGGTTTATCATACATAACGCTTACTTTATTTAATTCAACAGCCACCAAATTTTCCGAAAATATACTAAGATTTTTAAAAGACGGTTTCGCTATATACGTTTCAACTCCGAATCTTTTACCAACATTTTCCCAATGGCTAAGCAATTTGACATTACATCTATTGTCCACGTTTTCCATAGTTTTTCCGAACATAGCATTGTTCATAAGTTTAAAATGGTTTTTTTCCAACTTGTTTCTCGATTTATTTCGTAATTCAGTATTGAAGTCAACATAGGGCTTTAACCAAGGAGATTGAAGAAACTTTAAAATGCGGTAAGTTTTTGACAAGACGAGACCGTGCGACAAAGACTGTTTTAAATTTTGATAATGTATAACATATTTAGATTTATCATTCAAATTTGGAATTAATTTCGGCATGGTAGATTCAGAAACAGGAGGAACCATAATTTCCGGACAGAACGGTAAATCATTATGAGGATCATGCAACTCCGCCGGGTAATGCAAATCAACTTCCAAAACATATCCCCAATCTGAATCATCCCGAATTTCATTAACATCGAAATTGCATATTTCATTTTCCGATAACCAAGAAAATTTAGAATGGGGAAGGTGTTGTATCATGCTGTACCCATATAAGTTCGTAGCATCAAGGTATGCTATAAACGTTTTCGGTAAAGTAGGATCGTAATCGGGGAGAAAAGGATTGTTGGCTATCGCTTTTCTATCGATACAAACGCTAACACCGCCTCTAATTCCTTTTCGGAAAAAATGAAACATATCGATATCGGTTAACAGTTCCAACTCAACCTTTGTATACTTTAACATAGCATCCCAAGTAAAACCGGGCGTCGTAAAGTAGTGGGCGGGGTCAAGTTTATAATTTTGAAGAGAAACCTTCCGAAAATTTTCAAACACGTCAGCTAGAATTAATACATCAGATTTCAAATACACGTCTGAATAATCTCCTAACGTGTCACATCCAAACACTTCCCATACTCGTTGTGCACGCGCATAATCATCCTCAGAAATTTCTTCATCGCGCAATTTATCATAAAACTGTTCACGAGAGGGAAGCACCTGTTCATCTAATTTAGAAAAAGAATTCACATATGAATACGGAAATACACCCTTTTGTCTAATCAAGTCAAATTTAGAACTATCCGGAAAATATTTTCTAATTTCGACACAATCATCGGAGGGAAGGTTCTCAGCTAAGCTAGCCAGAGAGGAGTTTAAAAACCTAAAGCTGTCTACAAAACGCAAACGTAAAAACTCCTTATGAGTCTTACCCCCTTCCCTAATAATTTCATCCACTAAAAGATATTTACTAAACGAAATATATTTTTCTTTATTCTGCGCTATGACATCAATCTGTTCATTTTCTAAAGCCAATTGTTTAACGAAAAGATGACTGTCGTAACCTAAATTATGGAAAAATACGGGGATAAAATTTGGAACTTTAAAATTTAAATTCCACTGAGAATGGGCTGCACTCCGATAACGGCCGTCCAAATGAGAATGGTCTCGAACTTTAACATCATCTTCCAAAAAAAGATTTTCACATATAAAACAAACCGTCGCATTTTGAAACTCCAATAGTTCATGACGATCGAGCGGTAACATTGGTTTCGTATTTTTTAAATGATTTTCGTACAAATATCGACAATCATATTCTAATCGTTCCATAAAAACGATGGCAGCATCAGGACCGCGAAAAATTTCTAATTTGGGTAGCGAATCATCATGCAAACATTTTATGTAGTACGCAAACGAGTACGGTTCATGTTCAGCCGTTTTAATAGTAAAAGATTTAGAAGGGGAGGGTTCAGCGATATCAATAGGTTTTAGTAAAGTTTCAAAATCTGCATAAACAACAAACGGAACTTGCAATTGTTTCTGATAATTTTGAAATTTAAGCAAATTGCCAGGCACCTCATTACCTAGTTTATCAATTCTAGGTATTATCGTAGGTAATCTAACTACCACTCGTTCACAATCATAACGACAATGACGTTGTAGCTGTTGGAGAACGTTAAAATAATTTAGACAACCATCACAAAAAAATTTCGCTCCATTCCTGGAATTCATCTGTTTAGAGAGAAGACGTGAAAAATTTTTAATCCAACAGTAATGGTTGTTACCTTTGGAATCGTTAAGAAGCAATAAATTTACATGAACGTTTTGTTTATTTTTTGTATAATAAAGAGGACCCACAATCTCATAGGTGGTCTTATTATCACGATAAATAGGTTCAACACCATACACGTTTAAGGAAACAACATTTTGGGATTCAAATTTAGAAATGTCTTTTAAGCTCACCGGAAAGTCGATTCCTCGAAGGTCGAACAAGTTGTTGAAGGGCGGGTACGAAGAGGTGCGGTTGGAGGGGCCGGTAGGTTGAGCGATGGCAGAGGTGATGGCCCAGGCAAAGCAGTATTGGTCATCATTCTGAACGTTGACAATGGTTTTCTTAGTTAGCAGCTGCATAGGCAGCGGAATAAACGATGAAGCTCTGAGGGGGTTGTATTTGTTAACATTAACCTCCAAAAATAGCCATCGGACTAGAGCCCACCCTGTAACAAGGAAATATCTAATTAGAACTTTATGTTAAAAAATAAATTTTTATACACATACCTGACTCCCGCTCTTGAAATTCGACAGCTTTTTGATCCAGGATAGCAGTAAAATGATCATACATGTCGGTTAAATTAGTGCTAACGGTAGCAACAATATTTTTGGAATTAAAAGACTTGATATCATGAATTTGTTGAGATTCCAAAACGTAGTAACCAAATAACTCAAAATTTATTTTGACAGAAAGAAATTTCGTAATATCTCGAGAAAGAACGTTGAGAACGTTATTTTTTAATTCAATCAAAAACTCACGTAACACAATATGATCAATGTTACTGCTGAACCTGTAGCTGACAAGGCGACTTTTAAAGGCGCTTCGAAGGATTTCCACACCAACACGATGGTCATCAGTACGAGCATTGTCTTTGTGACGGTTGCTACGCAAATGCCCGTGATACAAGCGGTGAGGAACGTCTTCACGGCAAGCATCGCAGTATACGTTTTCTCTCGAAGATACTGAAAAATAAAATGCAAAAATAATTAAATTGTTGCTAGACATAAATCAAAATTTAACGAAACAGAAAAAATGTTACTCAGAAAATCAAAATTTGACCACCAGAATTTAACAAAGAGGACAACCCGGAAGTACTATGAACGAAATATTAATCAAAGCCACATACCAATCGAAGCAGGAGCCTCCACACGCAACCTCTTAACACCAGAGGGCTCCGGTAAAACATTTGAAGTTGCAACAGCACGACCACCAGAGGGCTCCGTTACAACATTTGAAGTTGCAACAGCACGACCACCAGAGCGTCTCGACACATCATTAGAACTTGCAAAAGGTGCCGGTGCAGGTCTGTTGTCTATTAATAAACAAAAGAATTCATTGTAACATCTTAAACATAAAACAAAAAAAGAATATCTTACCATTAATAGTCGGTGGAGGCATTCCAATCAAGCAACTTTGATTGCGATGTCGACGCAAAGCATCGGACCTGGTGAACGTCTTACCACAACGATTGCACGCAAACATTCTTTCAATCTTATACACTTTGAATCAAAGCACCACTCATACTGAAACGATAAACGCCAAGAAGTTATTTTTAAAAGCAGAAGACAGGATGGAGAACACTTGAAACGACTACCGGAGGAACCGTCGACGCCTTCTTTTCACCAACTCGCTGATGATGTGCTCCGTTAACCGCAGCTTCGCTTGTTGCACGGAAAGCAACTTTTTGAAACGTTCTATTTTTTTTACAAGCGTCACGTGCAACAAGCTGCCTATCTAGCCGATCGAATTGGCGACATCGACGTCGGGGAACCAACCTTCGAACAACGGTGTTAACCTGGTGCACCACCTCAACGACGTGTTGCTCCACGCCAACAGGCTGTACCACGTCAACCTGCTGCACCACGTCGTGGACCTGGTGCATCACCTCAACAACGTGCTGCTCCACGTCAACAGGCTGCACAATGTCAACGTGTTGCTGCACATCAACTCCAGATTCCTCCGACGGGTGGTTCCCAGAATCATTCTCTGGTAACGGAGAGGCGAGATGGTGAGGCAAAAGGTGTTCCGGTACTTCCATTTCCTCCAGGAGTCGATTCAAGTCTTCACCTTCCAGATCTAAAGAAGGTAGCGGCGTAGATCCTACAGAGACGTTTCTATACGAGATCGGTTGATATTCTGCAAATTGATTCTGCAGCTGAGACAACTGCGTGAAATCAACGAACTCGGATAATTCTGTAGCGAGCAATTGCGAAGCAGACGGGGACGCAACCTCCACAGGGTCGGGCACCACCTGAGAAGTTTGGCTACACAAGTTAACAATTTCCGTCACCGGCAAGTTGCTAACTCGCATATTCAAACTTCTCTTGTCTATCGGTTTAATGGTTAAATCACTTATGATATTTACCGTACTAGGTGGTGCCAAATTCCTCGGAGGGTCCGTCGACCGACGCATGGATAAATTAAACCGACGACGGGCTGATCGCACCGGCAAACGGCGGACCATGCAATTGTCGCACAGACCATCGCCTTTGTAAAAAAAACACCGCTGAAGTAACCCACACACAAAACACAAAATTTCAATCATTATAACGTTACCTAGGTACACGAGCTAAGTATAGCGTCAACTGCGGAGGTTTGTTTAAATACACTAGAAGAACCCAACACTGCAAAACCGCATTCCATCGATACGAGACGGAACGATTACGTACGATTACTCACAAAAGGGTAAGTTCGATGTACTATACGGTTAGTTGAACTGTAGAATCAGGCACGGCTCGGTTGGTTCAGTGACCGGTCAACGTTGTTGGAACAAAGACATCGACTCTTTGAAAACAGAAAAATGTTATTCTATTACCGTCTTAATTCGGGTATCGCTTACGCCAAAAAATTGGATCAACATTTGTTTTACAAGTATGGACGGGAACCCACGAATTCTGAAATGATGGCCTTAAAGGCTGAAAGCGGTCTAAACGAATTTAAAAAAAAACACTACGGTGGTCCTATAGGTTTTTTCGAGTTCGAGGAACATGAAAGGTTCGGTCTCGTATTCAAACAAGGAGAATGGTATATCAAGGCAGATGCAAAAAATGTTGAAGAAGAAATGGAACAGTTTTTAAAAAAAATGCAAGAAATTTTGGATGTTTCCTCATCCGAATCTGATTGTGAGTAGTAATAATTACAATTTAAATAAGTGCATTGTTAATAATAAGATGCTGTAATCATTTTTAAATCAAAAACAAGTAGATACTTTTAAAATTTAAATAAAGTAAAAACATCTTAAATGTATAAGTTAAAGTAGATACTTTATAAAACGGATGGGCGGGGGGGAGGGGGGGGGGGGGGGAAGGTTGGCGGCGATTTTATTTTTCAATTTGGACCACTCCTTCTGCCATTTTCTACCACCCCCAACCAGATCCCGTCCCCGTAGCACCTCCCCACCCCTCCTCCCCAGTGCTGTTCAAACTTCTACATTCATACCTGTGGTTACCTCACCCCTAACCCCTACGGTTCCGATGTTATACCCGGGGGTGGGTCCGACCAACTTGAAACTTATACTTTTTGTTTGTTAAAACTGTAAGATCATATCTTTTAGTTTTTTTTTATTTGGGATAGATGCATCATGTATCACAAATAAAAAAGTTCAAGGTCAAGGTCCACCACGTTCACCCCTCCATTTTCAAATGTGTTCTATGCAGTAGTAGGGTGAAGAAATGTATTTATAAGCAAGTTTGCAGTGTTAGTAAAGTATAGTACAGTAACAGCACAGTTCTACAGTAACAACACAGTTCTACAGTTAAAATGGCATCATCAACAGATCATACACTTCCTGCTATGGTTGGCGACTTTGACACCACCACCTGTGATCGTCGTCTGTTAGGATTTTGGTCTTCTTTTCGAGATTTCGTGATGCGCAGCAGCGAACCAACATCTAATCGTTTCCTCTTGACAGTGATAACCCTGTCGTACACTCTATGGGTTGGGAATGAGCAACTGGAGGATAATCTTCTTGTGACAAAGGCATTACCACCAATACAAGACGATTTAGCAGCATACTACGTAAAAAACGTATACCCGGCTCTGCAAGATTCCACACGACGTTACATGGGTTCTGAAGTTCTCCACGTCGCTTTTTTATGGGGTTCCAAAACTAATTGTAATCCTTTTTTGTATTCTTAATTTGTTTTTGTATTTTATTTGTATTTTATTTGTATTTGTATTATGTGGTTTTATATTTAATTTTCTAAAATAAATCTGTTTAGTTTACAAAGTCTTCTCTTTGATGCAACATGTGTTTGGAAGATGTTAGTACAGCATTAGGTCGTTTTAACGACAGACTACTTACATTTAAGAACTGGGAAGGTGTGAAAACATCTGAAACCCTTGCACGAGCTGGGTTTTTTTACACTCAGAATTGTGATTTTGTTAAGTGCTTTTATTGTCAGATAGAAATTGGTGATTGGACAGATTTAGATGATGTTCTTCAAGAACACTTAAAATGGTCGCCAAGCTGTTTGTATGCTAATATTTTGGAAGTTATAAATACTAAACAAGATCAAGTTTGTCATGTGACAGTGAAAATTCCCTCCACATTATATACCAACTATTTTCTACTCTTGGGAACTATAGGTGTCATATTAATTCCTTACATCTTTAATGTGTTGCAATGTTGAAATGCATTTATATAATATGACTCCAAACTTATTAACCATCATTACGTTTCGACTGCTTACGTTATCAACATGTTACCCATACAGTTTCTCATTGTCTTGGCAGCTGTGTATGATGATGTGTTGTATGTAGCTCAACCTCCAAATTCCATCGAAGGATATATATCTTTTAATAAAACTGCAAATTCTACATTATGGTATAGAATGGATTGTGACACTTTAAAGTTCTCTCAAAACCATTACAGAATATTACAGCGAAGACTACGTTATGGTTTAAAATCAAATTTTTGTATCCCAAATCTGCAATTGAAACTAGCTGGCAAAATATTATTGTTTCCCCAAATACTGTTAAGGAAAATACAAAATCTTCAACGCGCAACTATTGTCTCGCATCTTTAGTATTAGATGTTATAATAACTATCATTTTTGGTGTATGTGTAATACTATACTATAAAACATATTTAATGTAATAAATTTTAGTATCGAATGTAATAAAAACATTTTAATATTTTTATTTTACTCTTATTTATTATCATATCGGTCAATGATCGGTGAGTGGTGGGGGTGGATCAATGATCTTAGAGTGGTGGGGGTGGGTCAATGATCTTAGAGTGGTGGGGGTGGAGTTCAAGGATCAATGACCTAGTTTAATGACCTTTGAGTGGTGGGGGGTGGAGGTCAAGGTCAAAAAGTCAACGACCTAGGTCAATAACCTTTGAGTGGTGGGGGGTGGAGGTCAAGTGGTGGGAGGTGGATCCAGAACTCTCATTTTCATCCTACTGTTGCTTGACAAAGAATTATATTTTTCGAAAAATAACTCAAATTTGATTTCATTAAGTATAAAAAATCGCATGCCCGGAAACTGGGAAAAAGAAACCGCAAGTTGCCTGTCTTCTGCCTGTATTCACGGCATTATTTAAAAAAAATTACAACAATCATTTATGGTTCAACATTTGCATAAAATACTTTTACGCTATCGCTTAAATATGTAATTTATATATGATTAAAACATTTATCATCCAACAGTATAAAATAAACGCAGTTCTCAAAGTTTAATCAAACTCGATAATTCGTTTTGATGCATATAATATTTCAAGAAATCGCTCACCAAATCTGTAAGATTACTAAGGTATCACCGAAAAAAATATTTTTAAAAATAAATATAGCCGTGCATAAAAATAGCAAGATTGAAAAAGCACAGAAACACCACATTGAAATTCTTTTAACACGTTCGCTGCCTACTTGGTGGGAGCCACATTTTCTCTGTGCCACCATTTTTTTTTGGAAAATCTTTATGCTTGTGTTTTGAAAGTACTAAAGGTTATTCTATGGAGATGGTAAACTATTTTTTTTTACCTGGTGCGCCATTTTGTTTGGGCTCTTGCGAGAGCCGGTGGCACTGAACATCAAATGGAGAGCTTATGTGCCACCTGACTCTCTTGAGAGTCGGAACATACAACATACTGTTATAAATTTGATTTTATCATCAAAACCATCGGAAAGCAACAATTACTATAAAGAAATTAAAATTTATTGAAAAAGTAACAATCCACATAAAAAATGTTTTGAAAGGTTTTTTACAAAAAAAAAATATATTTATAAAGTAAAGAAAACTAATTATGAATTAGTTGGCTACATTTGAGGCAGTATCCTGGGGCACCGGGACATGTCCTGCATTCATATATTGTTTGTGTGCGAATTCCTTCCTGTAATATAAAATGTTGTATTGTGAGTGGTAAATCGTATTACTATTATTATTATTACCTTAGCACAGGATTGACATCTTTTTCTATCTATTTGTTTTTTCCCTGGTTCCCGCTCTCGTTTTATTAGGACGTGATCTTGATTCCGTTTAGGGATGTCTTTGTTTATGGGTGGCAAAAGCGATTTTATTACCGACATTCGGTAGTCAATCAACACCATCTTTTTTGAAGAATATTTATTGTGCAAATGATGAGAGTTCGGTAACATCATTTCGATGATATGATTGAATAATTTTTTTGGCCATCGAATGGTCTTCCTTGCGGATAAATAATATGACAGCAGTTGATCTTGGCGATCAATGCCCGACATATATTTGTTATAGTTCACTATTGGAAGCGGTTTGTTTCTTTTTACTTTCCTTCTGATTTCAGCTTCTGCAATGTTATTTTCAAATCCAGTAGAAATATATCCAACTTCTCTCTTGTCTTTCCATTTCGCTATCATTATTCCCTTAGCATATCTCGCTACTGTTTCACCTACCTTAAGCTTCGCATTTTTCACGTAGATTGGGGTATTTTGCCTATCTAACCTAAAAGGTGTCAGTACAGAGGGTTCCATTAGACAAAAGTGTCGCAGCCAGGTCAAAACTGTTATAATAATTGTCCATTTGTATGTGGTGGCCACAATTTAATTTATCCTCCATCAAATGCATGACAACCTTTTT
Source organism: Ctenicera cuprea (assembly GCA_958336395.1). NCBI lineage: Eukaryota > Metazoa > Arthropoda > Insecta > Coleoptera > Elateridae > Ctenicera > Ctenicera cuprea. The sequence continues at coordinate 45,704,501 of OY284489.1, read as the reverse complement.
CGCGTGCCCCCTACCTACAAAATCATCAAGCATACCTGTATATACAGCAAATTTCTGTATTAGGCCTGATGGGGTTGTCAGAGCATAGAGTTTTATTCCGTATTTGTGTTTCTTGTTTTTGATGTATTGGCGAAACTGTAAACGGCCCCTCCAAAGCACCATTGACTCGTCTAATGAAAGTTCTCTATCGGGATAAAACACCTCTGCCATCCGTTTGTTAAAATAATTGATTACTGGCCTTATTCTAAACAATCTGTCGGCTGGGTTTGGCTCCCCAGGATCGGGATTTCGGGAAAAATGAAGCGAGCGCAAAATCAAAAGGAACCTATTTCGGTTCATTCTTCTTGCTATACCTTCGCAGCGAAAGAAAGGGTCCTTTTTCCAAGAATCTTGAATCTTGGCCATTTTAACATTCCCCATGTGTAGATACACACCCACTATCTATCATGCATTTGCACTTATAATTCAGTTCTTTAGTCTACAATTAGATCTTAACTTGTAAAGACGTTTGTGAACTCCGTTTTTTATGCCTTTAGAAATAAACATATACTTTTTAAAAAGCATTTTCTTCGACAAGAAAAGTAAATTCACTTACACTGCATAATATTTCCATATATTGCACAATTAAATTTTCAAATTGCTCAATATTTTACAAAACATTGCACAATTCTTCAATGTACATCTAAAGATCTTCATAAGATTAGGCAATATGAAATTATTTCATATTGTGTAATATTATGGATAATGCAAAGGTCGCTGAAAACATACTACAATAAGGTTATTTTTGAAATAAATACTAAAATAAAGCAACATTTATTAGAAATAACTAACAGAATTATTTGAAAAAAGTAAAATAATAAGAAATTTCAACTTGGTTATAAGGTATTTATTATTTCGTCGCTTTCTAAAGACATTCTCAAAGATACATATTTGTAAATTATGAAAATTGACAAATAATTAATTAATTAGGAATTTCAACGAAGTAAAGCTTGAAACTCAATAAAATAATAATTATTTACAATTAAACTAAATATGAACTATATTACAACAATTGAGGCAGTATCCAAGTCCGCCATTTTTAATTGGCTTATATACTGAACGTGTAGCAAAAAAACTGAAACCGCGGTCACAGAAAATTCGAATAAAACCTTTACTCAGTGCCTACCCATTCAAGCTCCGCGTTAGACTGTGCCACACCAAAATACATCACATAGAAATGCGAAGGACGCTCGGCTCTTATAAGCGCCGGTATCGTACAGGCTCTTTGAAGAGCCGGTGGCATCGAATGTGCGGCTACCGCTGCTGCTACAAATTGGGTGTTTCTCTAAACTCTATGGCTCCAGTAGTACGATCAGTGCCGGCGTTAGCCAACGCGAGGCCCTGGGCCGAGCACTTTTTGCGAGGCCTTTACGGTTGAGATTCGAATCCAGCCCAAAGTTCCAGCTTAAGTAACATTTGAGAGAAAAATTTGTAGAAATACTGCGAACATTTCAGATCATAATCATTATTTTATGATATAGTTATGGTATTCCCTAATCGATATTGCATTAAATAGGTTTTCATATATATTATATGCAGAATAATATGCTGATAACTGCGGACGATCAGCGAACTGTTTCATTCAATATCTCGTGTTATAAAGGATATTATCAGAAAAAATATCAACAATATAATAGTCAGAATGTTCTTTAATACGCGCATGTTCTCATTTTTACATTTGTGGCATGTGGCATGCAATGATTAAGTCGATCAACAAGATTTCTATTTAGACATGAAAGTTAACTTTGCGAGCTTTTCGTTTTGCAAATGTGTCGATGACAGTGTCGAAATCAGTAGTACGCGAAATGTCCTTTTCGATTGACAAAATTGCGAGCGATGTCAAGCGATCCTGAGCCATTGTTGATCTTAAATAGTTTTTGATCAATTTTAATTTTGAAAACGATCTTTCAGCACTTGCTACAGATATGGGAATGGTCAACAAAATTCTATATCCGATGATTGTGTTCGGGAAACCACTACCGTAAGAACGGAGAAATCGAAGAACCTGGATAGCGCTTTGCATTTCATCCGTAATGAAATGCCGGAAAATTCTAAGTTCTGAAAAAAGTTCAGCGCCATCCAGGTCCTTCTCGTTCCCGTGACGCAGCGCTAAATCTAAATCTTTACAGTTCTTCAATAAATCGTCATCAGGCATTTTTTTCAATCTTTTCGGATTGTACAAAAATCCAAAGAGATTTTCGTAATTATCAAATTGCTCAAACCGTTCAGACACAGCAGACAAAGCTCCATCCACAACCACGTTAAAAAATTCTATTTGTAAAACTTTTTCCGGCGATTTTTCTGAGTTCAGAGGACCATCATGACCCTCATACTCAAATTGTTTTCTGACTTTTCGGATTCGCTTTGTTTCAAATGATGGTTCTACATCCAGATCCTTCAAGATTTCACGAGCTGCAACTACTGCTTTCTCGAACCCAGTACAGCGATATTCAGATAAAAAACTTTTGATTCCTCTCAGTCCTTTTACAGCTTCATCTAGTACCATATCTTTTGACTGCAACTTTTTACTCACGACATTGACTGCGAGTAAAATATCGTACCAAACGACCAGACCTACGACAAACTCCATTTTCATCATTTTTTCTACTATTGACTGTGCTTTATGTTTATTTACAAGATTCGACTCTGAAGAAGCATACTCAGACATAGCTTCGACAACACCTTTAAGTTGAAACCTCACTGCTTTGACACTATTTATTCGACTCTCCCATCTCGTTTCAGACCAGTTTTTGACGCCTATCTCAACATGTTTGTGCAAAATGGACCATCTATGTGGTGATGATCCAAAAATGCAGTAAACATTATTCAATATGCCAAAAACATACTCTGCTTGACGATTTGCGGAAGCCATGTCACATAACACTAAATTTAAACTGTGAGATGCGCAGGGAGTGTAGAATGCTCGAGGATTCAGTTCCAGGATCCGTGCTTGAACTCTTGATTTTCTTCCCTTCATGTTAGAGCCATTGTCGTAGCCCTGGCCACGACAATCTGCAATAGGAAGACCAAATTTGTCCAACTCAGTGGTAGTCACATTCGTCAAATTTTCCCCCGTGGAAGATAAAACAGGTACGAATTCTAAAAAGCGTTCTTCAACTCGAACATCTTCTGTTTCCATATCGACGAATCGGAGTACAAAAGATAATTGTTCTTGTCGACTCGTGTCAGGCGTGCAATCAAGAATCAACGCAAAATATTTGGCGGAAGAAATCTTTAAACAGATTTTATCGCGAACAGTGGTCGCCAATAAATCTATAAATTCGTTCTGCATGTCCTTCCCCAGATAATGATCGTGTATCTCTTGGGATGAGATTTTGTCCAGGTGTTTTTGCAAAACAGGGTCAAAACTTGCAATCATCTCGACAAGCCCCAAGAAATTCCCATTGTTTGAAGCGAACAACTTATCAGTTTGACCTCGAAAAGCCAAATTATGTTCTGCCAAGTACAACGTGATATGCAACAAGCGCTTCAACACTTCTCGCCAGCGCATAGTTTCATCCATTATCATTTGTTGCAGTTTTTTATCGATGCCTGATACTTGTTTCATTCGTAATTCAGATTCTATCCACCTGCAATTGAGTGAATTTTGCAATTAAATCCGAATCGAAATAATAGCTGTTTTGTTTGTACAGAATTGACGTGTGATATAATTACTTTGTGCGTATAAGATTATAGACTTTTCTATACAAAGTATTTCATTCGAATCGTCTGTTATGCAATCAAGAATTGGAATAAATATATTATAATTCGAAAATTTATAATTATCAAAATACCTTTGGACGTTGAGCAAGTGAGGTTGTGATAGCTCGTGGCTCTCTATCGCTGAAGTTGCGTGTTTCCAATCTTTGAAACCATGAACTGCGAATCGGGACATTGTTTTGGCGCCGATTTGGAAAATTTTACAACAAAAGCAGAACAAACTGTCTTGTGCTTTCGAGTAAACAAGCCATCGTCGATCGACACGTTCTCCGTTTGGTAAAACGCGACAGTAGTAAAAATCGGAAAAATGCCGATCGTTAGCATTCCGAGGATATTGAATGTTTTTGACTCTGATAGGGCCTCTCTCAACAATTATGTCAATTTGCGAAGTCGTAAAATTTTCGGGCCATTTTATAGTTGCATATTGTAGTATAGGAATTTTGGTTTTAGGATTGTAAAAGTTAGGAGTTAGTTAAGTTTTTCCGTCAATCATGGCACACTGCAGTGTATGAGATACAGAATATTGTCACACTTCAGGGGTTTATTGTAGCGAGAGACGGTGTGACGGGGTTGAAAAAGGGATCGTAAAAATGAAGCAATAAACGCATGATTAAAATAAGCATATTCATTAGCAAACAATTAATTAAATACAAAAATATAAACTTACATGGTAGTAACTCTTTGAGCCATTGTTGAGAATTAAAAGGGTGATGTTCTTCAAGTGATTGATCAGAACTAACTCGTACCTCTTTAACCAAGTTCGGACTTATTTATACCAGAAGAATTAGGAGTGGTTCTTGACGCACATTCACACGCATCCTTGTTTTGCATGATTAGTTCATGGTTAACCAAAGACATTAAAAGTGAAGGGAAGAGACAGTGTTTATTCATCCCACATCCTGTTTGTCTTTGTTCGACCGTGACTCAAGGAAACGTGTGCTGATCTAATACTTAAAAACACGTCAACCTTGGTTAAAGAAGATCCGGGTTTTTAGTCATGGAATTTTACATCATTAAAAATAAAATATTAAAATATAATCAAATAAGGAAATTAAACTCAATTTGTCACATACGTGACATTTCCCCGGGGCTTCTAAAAGAAAAGCTTCTCCTGAAGCGATCCTTAATAAAAACCTCGAGGATACGCCACTGGTCAAAGATACGCCACTGATCAAAGTCCCACAATAACTCAGAAGAATAAATAACAACAAAAGCAGAACAAACTGTCTTGTGCTTTCGAGTAAACAAGCCATCGTCGATCGACACGTTCTCCGTTTGGTAAAACGCGACAGTAGTAAAAATCGGAAAAATGCCGATCGTTAGCATTCCGAGGATATTGAATGTTTTTGACTCTGATAGGGCCTCTCTCAACAATTATGTCAATTTGCGAAGTCGTAAAATTTTCGGGCCATTTTCCGGGGTCATTAAGATTTGTTTCAATGTTCGTCGAATGATCAATGTCATTTTCTGATACAGATTTTTCCGCTCGAGGATCTGAAATATTCATGAAAAATATATTATTCTACTATTAACACGATCTTACATAAATAAATCGATAAAAACTCGACAGATATACATGAATGATAAATTTCACGAGTCGAAATATTACCATCAACATCTGATGCATCTTCACTAAGATCAGATACGCTCATTGGTCTTTGAATTGCTGGAGTAGCATTTGGACTTTCATTTTTTTTTTCATCTTCGGATGCAGGATCACAAGAATTTTCAGTAATATCTTTATTTACTGCGTCATATTTATCTCTGCGAGCATCTGTAATATTTTGTTTGATTAAAATCGACAGTAAATAATTATTTGGAAATCGTAAATGGCAACAGTATGAAAACACGAGAAAACTAACTGCTGTGTATAGATAAATCATCATTTGTGTTCTGTGACGGTGGGGTATGTTGAGATGATTTTTTGGAGTCACTAACACCGAGAGTATTTGGAGATTTACTCGTTGATGGACAGGAGAAAAATTTTTCGATGGCACCCTCTTGTTTCTTCAAAAATGCATCTTGTATTTTTCTTTTTTTTTGCTTTCGTCCCTCCACTTTCAAATTTTCGACCAATGTCACGATCTCGTCCCATTTTTTTCTATTCAGACATATATCGAATCTGTTGTAAAAAAAATCATCATTACCCAATTACCATATTATATAATTAAACTCTCCTGAACTGCGTTTTTAAAGTTAACAATTTTCGAAAAATGGATAGACAGACAATTCGAAAAGGAACTGTTTGCTTATTTCATATCGGAATTAATACTGAAAAAAAACGCAGATGACAGATGAATTGTAAACATAACCTCCTAACATTACTTTTGTCATCAATGTGATAAAAAGTTGTAAGGAAATTGTTTCATGTCATTTGAAAACTCAAGTACATGCATTATTGATTTTTTTACTCGTTTTCACGTTATTTTGAATACTCTAGATTAATTACATTACTCACCTCTTGTGTGTGAACTTGCAGTAAATCACAATCAACAACATTCGACGGGACACGTCTGCAGACAGCTGTCTTCTCACTGATCACATGGTGTGAGTATCGATATATTGTTATCGATACACACGCCTTTTGACAATCGATTATATTTAAAAATCGTTTTAAATTAAACGAAGCTGCATTTTATCGTTCATGCAAACAGCAATAAATGCATATAAGTGAATTGATCATGATATGGATTTTTTTTAATTTACGAGCGCGAGGCCTTTTATAGCGCGAGGTCCTGGGCGGTGGCCCAGGTACGCCGTACCTAAAACCGCTACTGAGTACGATATACAGTGCATTGAACTCTACGTTGCGCAGATCAGTTCTATCGTATACTATCAGAAACAGGGAGCCATAAATAGTTGAAACTTGTACCCGCGGCCTTTGGCGCGTTAAATGAGACAATTTTAATAACTTCTGCCACTATTAGGGTTGCCAATAAAGGATTGATGCTGCCGCGAAGAGAAATAAGCAAAGCACTTCGCCTGGACTTTCCTACACTTTAGAATTATAGTTGCATATTGTAGTATAGGAATTTTGGTTTTAGGATTGTAAAAGTTAGGAGTTAGTTAAGTTTTTCCGTCAATCATGGCACACTGCAGTGTATGAGATACAGAATATTGTCACACTTCAGGGGTTTATTGTAGCGAGAGACGGTGTGACGGGGTTGAAAAAGGGATCGTAAAAATGAAGCAATAAACGCATGATTAAAATAAGCATATTCATTAGCAAACAATTAATTAAATACAAAAATATAAACTTACATGGTAGTAACTCTTTGAGCCATTGTTGAGAATTAAAAGGGTGATGTTCTTCAAGTGATTGATCAGAACTAACTCGTACCTCTTTAACCAAGTTCGGACTTATTTATACCAGAAGAATTAGGAGTGGTTCTTGACGCACATTCACACGCATCCTTGTTTTGCATGATTAGTTCATGGTTAACCAAAGACATTAAAAGTGAAGGGAAGAGACAGTGTTTATTCATCCCACATCCTGTTTGTCTTTGTTCGACCGTGACTCAAGGAAACGTGTGCTGATCTAATACTTAAAAACACGTCAACCTTGGTTAAAGAAGATCCGGGTTTTTAGTCATGGAATTTTACATCATTAAAAATAAAATATTAAAATATAATCAAATAAGGAAATTAAACTCAATTTGTCACATACGTGACATTTCCCCGGGGCTTCTAAAAGAAAAGCTTCTCCTGAAGCGATCCTTAATAAAAACCTCGAGGATACGCCACTGGTCAAAGATACGCCACTGATCAAAGTCCCACAATAACTCAGAAGAATAAATAACATTCTTATCTACGTTACTAAAGATAACTTAAATATCTAATTCATGCACCTATCGTATTATACTGTCCTGATAAGTAAACCACAAATTGGTAAACAGTTAGTTTTACTTAAAAGGCATACAATTCTATCTTAATCCTCAAGCATTTCTAGTTTCTTAATACTATAAAGTCATCTGAATGACTAATCCGTATAATGTTACATAAAATATAAAAATAGAGATAAAAATTTAAAATAAAATAAAATAAACGCAAACACCTCTTTGAACTCATATGCTGCTGACACAACGAATTCTAAAATTCCTTTGTGTGAAGCGTTGAAATCTCTGGTATAAAAATTAATTCCCTATGCTTTACAGTTAAATTAAAATCTAAATACTATTATAATAAAACCATTTGCTTTCATTTATGTTATCCTGATACAAAAGTGGCCCGAAAAATAAAAATGTACGACTCCTACTATTACATTTTGTGGACCACATACACCACAGTTGAATTGAAATAATCTGGTGTATACTTGGCTTGCACTTATCACACTTCCGGGTGGTAATTCGCTATCGGTATTAATTACAAATAAATGCGTTTTTACATTGTGTTAGTTGTTTGTGAATCGTGCGCAACAGCAGTTATTTCCAAAGATGTTTCTCAGTAAGTATACTTTTTAGTAGTTTATATTTCAATTACAACTGTCTCTTCATTTACCAAGAAATTTAGAATTTCCTGTAAAACTTTCATCAGATAATGCATATACATATTTTATTAAAATTAATCGAGCTACCAGTTTATTATAAGAATGATAATTTGGTTTACATAATTTCTGTACCAGCTACAAATACTCTTGAATACGATATTTTAAAATTAACTCCATTGCCAATTCATTATTTACAAAACAAATATGTCTTTATACAACCCATCTCAAATTATATGGCAATAAGTGTCAATAAGCAAGAGTTTGTCAGAAATACGGGATTCAAAAGTATTTATGTAATCAAAAACGGCCTTTAAATTTAATTTACCAGAATAAAATTTGTGAGATTGATTTATACCGAGGGGTTAAATCTATTCCAAAAAGTTGTGATCAGAGAATTGCTGAATTACCAAATCCTTTATGGGCACAATTGGAAATAGCCAACGCATGGTTGTTTTTTATTCCAAATTATGAAATTTGAACTATTGTCTGCAATGGAACCAGTTCAAAAGATATTACTTTGTCTGGTATTGGCCGTTTGGAATTAAATTCTCATTGCCGAACATTTTCAAAATCAATCATTTTAATACCTCATAGGGAGTTATTAAAAGCTAAATTAATAATGGAATATGTACCAGAGATTGATTTACAGTTAAATACTACAGATTTTGAAAAAATTCAGAAAATTTTACCACACTTGAATTTAAGTGCGGGATATCGATCTGTGATACACAGGTTGAACGAATTAAATGTCCTTGGAAATAAATTAGATGAAATTGCAAAAATATCAGTTAAGATTGCTACTAACAATGATATCCGTGTTGATATTAAAAAACATTTTTATGTAATGTATGTAATTTTTGCAGTAGTTGTTTTCATTATCGGCATAACAGTTGTACGATGCATTGTAAATCACACTTGTTTGAGAAACAGTGTTTATTTGCAATAAAACCATTAAACGGGAAACAATAATACGTACAAGTGTTTCCACAGATGTGGAATAACCGTATTGTTACAATTTAATTTTATCTGCACATCCTATTGTGTTTTCAGTAAAAATGTTAGTTATTACTGAATGTGGGTGTTGAACTTTTTCCTAAAACAATTTTTCAACGCTTCACTTGTAATAAAATATTTAGATGAAGTTTGCATGTTTAATTTTAGGGAATTTTCTAAAAAATAACAAAAATGTAATCGGATATTACACATAAACAAAGTAATATATAAATGCTTGTAATTGTAAAGTTTAGCTTGTGTTATTGGAATTCAGAAATAATTACTAAATAATGGAACGAGGTCATATCTAACCTTTAAATTACGCAGTAATATGTGGACTGCGTAACTGCAGGAATTCTTTCAAAGTTTTTGATAACTTATACAATGTCATTAAATACAAGTGTTACTTACCTGTTACATTAATGCTTTTCCTTAGTAATTTCACTTTTGTTAATTAAAACCTTTGTAAACGAATTCACTGGTGAATATTGGCAGCCATTTTAGGTAACGCCTTATTAGTCATGGTGATTGCAGATTGCACATATTATTAAGCTTACTCTTAATATACAGTAATTGTCAAAATATATGTAACAAATGATGAGTTATAAAGAGTTTTAAAATAAATGTTTGTCGTAATGAAAAGTTTGAAAATTATAAGTTAGTAGTAAAAAACAACATTTTAGAACCAAGTTTGTGAAAATTGTCTTTTTAAATTTCTATTTTTTCATGTACCTTTTGCCCTTTACATAAAAAAACATATATCTTACAAAAATTAAAAATGTTTATTGTCGTCAATATTTTATGTCTAAATATTTAAATACATTTTATAAAAAAAAACAACAACAAAACACAAAAATATCCAGTAATGTTAGTTAATGTAATAATGCGTCGATGGCGGCTTCAACATCGATATGATTTTCTTGGGGATCTGGAATAGCTGGACCCTCGGCAGCTTCTTCAGGAGGAAGAATTGGACTCGGTGGACCGGGGCGGATGAGATTGGCCAGATTGATATCGAAATAAGTGACATCAAAATGATAAAAAAAAAGCCGGAAACGTACATATGGACTTCCACTAAGTCGAGAGGTACGTTGATGCCATAAACAATGCGGTTATATCCATCCGGTAATACTACGTACAGCCACCCAGTGCCCAAGGGACTCTCCACTTCCGAGACGATTAATGTCAGAGGGTAACCCCTGGGAACCCACAAAGACTATAAATCGTCTTTGGAAAACTTCTGAAACAATTGAAAGAAATAGCATTAATATTTTTGTTATATTTTGAAAAACAAAATAGAAAACTTACGGACTGCAGGAAACAATTGAGGTTCCATGGGGGATGCAGTATGGGAGACCTCTTGGACTCCGGTTAAATTAGCCGCATATCCTTGATTCATTTTAAATTTAAACAATAATTGCACACTATAAATTGTAATCTGATATTGCCGAAGATGAGTTGAGGATGCTAGTTGTCAAGTTGATGGTTCAACTGTTTAGTTGAAGAGTTGGTGAATAACTGATGGAGTTCAGCTCGACACAAGACATTTTAAAACGAAAATTTTGCAAAATCAGCAGAATATGGATTCTACACTTGCCGCCATTATAAATAATTATAAACGTAATGTTAGTGGTAAGAATATTGTAAAAGATATATGAGATTTTATGAAATGGTTATAAAATGTTGGTTAGTAATTTTATAGTTGATAGATAATTTAAAAAAATGGTATTTTGCATGAAATATTATACATAATGTGAACTTATTTGTAAATTCAAATTATAGAACATATAATCCGTAATACTATCATGCTTACACCATCTCTGGGAACAACAAACAACCTACGGATATGGAAATGTCATACGACACATCTATGGTTTTGGAAGAAGCAGAGTACATTGGGTTGCCTACACTTCACCACACAGCACATCGTTCGCATTGCTGATAATGGGTGATGGTTGTGTACAGAAAATAAAGCATGATAGTAGAAGCGTTCAATAATTCTTATACGTTAAATTGTTGAAGTTAAAAAATGAATTGCAATTCGATAGAATGTTATTATGAAAATATATACTTACTGCTATGACTTATAATAATCATATAATCATATCTTTATGTTAGTATTAATTATCTGTTATAAGAATTGTGTAACTTTTATATAACTGTTTGTTGAGTAACTGTATTGGTTCATTGTGCAGAATCTTTACAGTGAAAATGCTTTTCACTTAATTGGCAGGGGAGGAAATGTCACGCCATCAAAAGTGGAAACTCTAAACATCAAGGCAAATACATTATTGATTAGTTATTGCTCAAGATGAATACCAAAGGAATGAGGCAGGACGCGCACTGAATCGGCTCGGATCAGTCCGCTCGGCACAGCACGATCGGCAGGTTTTGCTATACAGGAAATTAAATGCATCGCCGCGCACTGCATCGGCTCGGTCGGCTCAGACCGGCCAGATCGTTTCGGCATCGGCAAAGAATGATAGAAGGGGCAAAAACTGCCGAATGCTCTTACGGTCGTTTACTATTTCCAACTAGTAGTTTAGATAAGCTGCAATCATCGCTATGTCTGATGAACTTTTAATTGAAAGTGTGCGTGGGTATATTATATTATACGATCCCCAAAACAGATACTACCACGATAATGTTCGTAAAGAGAACGCTTGGAGTGAGGTTTCAAAAAAAACAGGAAACTCTGGTAAGTAAAAATAATTTATTAGTGACCACACATTTATTTAGTTAAGTAAGTTATGTTAGATCTTAAAGTATATACCATATAAATATAATTTAACCTTCATAAACATATCTTCCTGCATTGATTTTCTCGCGTTGCCATGCCACACTTCCTTGATTGGACACAAAATATTGTTTAAACTGTTCCCTGATATTAAAAGCCTCTCGCTGAAAATTACCACCAATATTAACCAGGTTATCAAGACCTTCTGGTACATCCTGAGCCTCAAGTTCCCCAGGTTGCCAAGCACAAGAATCATTCCTTAAAAAATTGTGCAATGCAGTACAAGCTAAAGTAATTATGTCTAGATGATCCGGCGAGATATTAAACTTTTTAAAAAAAATTCGAAATTTTTTCGCCATAATTCCAAAAGCATTTTCGCTTACACGTCTAGCTCTGCAGTGACGATAATTATAAATTCTGTTTGCTTCATTATTGCTTGTTTGACTTCCTGGGTATGGCCTCATTACATTAGGTAATAAGGGAAATGCTTCATCCCCAACAATTACATGAGGCAAAACAACATCCGTTTGGGGCAACACTTTATCGTTAGGTAAATTTAATTCGTTTCTTAACAGTTTTTTTCCAAGCTGAGATGATCGGAATATTCCTCCGTCACTGTTACGACCAAATGCTCCCACATCAACAGAGATAAATCTATACTCTGAATCTACTAGAGCTAGTAGAACGATGCTAAATTCCTTTTTATAATTATAGAAAAGGGATCCTGAATTTGGAGGTTTTTCAAATACGATATGTTTACCGTCTACAGCCCCTACACAGTTAGGGTAGTTCCATTTTGTTCGGAATCCTTCCTCTATTTTTTGCCATTGTTCCAGCGTCGGAGTGGGCATCACCAAGGGTGCTAGTGTAGCCCATATTTTTACACATGTATCATAGATGATTTCTCGTACCGTTGTTTCCCCTAATCTATAACTAAAACTGATCGTAGAATTGGAATCGCCATAGCCTAGAAACCTGCAATTAAGAAAATTTCTTTTTAGTTACTAATTTATTATTAAAAATACATACACATTACAGTATATTACTAGAGCTAGTTATAGCAATTATTCTGAGTCAGCTATACATAATCTGTTTAAAATTAATATTTATTGTTTATAGCTGCAGATTGCAAAAAAAGATGGACGTTGCTTAGAGATGCTTTTCGGAAAGCCCTGCGAGGCAGAAAAACTGTTAGTGGACAAGCACCTAGTGGAAGAAAAAAATGGAAGTATGAAGACGTAATGTCGTTCCTGATTCCTTTCTACTCGGAAAGAGGACAGAGGTCAAATCTTGCAGAGAGCCAGCCAAGAGAAGAATCTGTTAACAATTTGGAATCTGTTAACGATTTTGATGACGAATCACCAATGTTATTCGACACAGAAAATGTTACAGATTCCTTTCAGCATCTTCCATCCGACAACAATATAACATCACCAGCAACTTCGGAATCTAGAGCATCTACATCGAAATCCACCAGACAACCAAATAGTGCAATGGCACAGGTGCTAAAAAATTATTTTGATGAGAAGCAGGCTTCAAGAGTCGGTAAAAAAGCAGATCATTTGCAGAAATTTTTTGATGCTATGCTGGAAACAGTACGAACCTTTTCACCTCTACTTCAAATTGAAATAAAATCAAAGATATCAAGTCTAGTTAGTGAATATGAAGTGAAAAATTTGGAGATTAACCAAATTCCTACTGCGACTACATATAATCGTCCAGTACAACACCAAGTACCTCCACTTTATTCAAATAGTTCATCATCTTCTGTGTGTTGTTCACCTCTTATAAGTCCAACCAATCAAGACAATAATTATGCAACTCAGTGGCAAGTTCAAGTAGATGCTCCTTCACCTCAAACACCAACGCCTATTTCACATTCAGCTTTGAGCCCAGAACATGAAAACACTGATGTTAATCCAGGAATTTTCACTGATGATACACCGGATGGCTCTCGCAGTTATCGCAATTTCTAATTCTTCGTTGTAGTACTTTAGATATCAATACATATTATATTATCTTCTGATCTAATTTACGTGGTATTATTTTTTGTCGTCTAGAATACACTAATTATTTTGTTCGTCAAATAATAAAATTACTTGCATATTTTGTATATTGTTTTAATTAAAACAATTGTTTCGAATCTCCTTATTTTACAGGTAGTAAAAATTATCACATGGATACTTACTTGAGAGTAACAGCTAGTCGCTCTTCAGGTGAAATCGCTTTTCGATAGTTTGTGTCCTGCTTTTTAAGTGGTAATAGCTGAATGAGTTCATAAAACTTTGCACTAGACATTCGAAAATACTTAAAGAACTTTTCGGCATCTCCAAGTAAATCAGGAAATAAGTGGTAAAACTCTCCATAGGTTTCTCTTTTAAGATTAATGTTATGGATCCAGAACCTTGGTTTATGTTTTTCCATTTCTTCGCAGGCTAAGGCAATCATAATATCTTCCTCAGATTCTGATGAAGTAGAACTCATTTTTTTATATCACTAATTTAAAATTGTTTCACGTCTGTGCTAAACTGCTGCTGAAGACAAACTGAATGTGCCGATTCAGTGCGCGGTATACACTGACGTTCCGATCGTACCGTGCCGAGCGGACTGTGCCGAGCCGATTCAGTGCGCGTCCTGCTTGAGTCATAGACAACCTTGTGATTTGTAACACATAGCTGGACTAGAGCCAACTAGATATTTATAACATAATCAATAATCAGTTAACATATAAAAGAGGACTCTGGGAGAGCTGAAAGCATTCTCTTCGTGTTCACATTTAGATAAAGACAAGAGTCAGATTATAATGCGGACTCTTCAAGTCCATACTTATGTAAATTCATTTTAGTATTAATGTTTTGACTTAGAGTTTCTGCCTTACTCCTCTGTATGAATACTGTGTAACCCTCATCAAGGGTTTACAGTTAATAATGGAGTTCTTTATCAAGTCTGTGGGTATTCTCATGTAAGTGCATTTATATTTAATTTAATATATTTATTGTTGAGTGGTTGGTTGTTTTCTTCAGACATAGTTGCGTATACCTTACAAAAGACATTCGTAATAATATACTGATACAACATACGCACAGGTTAGGTAAATATAGGTTAAAAAGAGGTTTGTGAAGCATTATGAGACACCCACTTTACTGTTGAAAGCAGTTCAAAAGATTAACATACAGGGCGAATTATTCAAGAGTGCCCCTCGTTACACGTTAATGATGTATTACATGCGATAAGCACGATGTTACTGTTACGAACCAAAATTAAATATTCAAAATTATTAAATAATTAAACACTTAAAATTAAATATTCAAAGAATTCCATTAATATTTAGGTCTTGCTTATTGTTACACGTTGTTCTTCTGTGGTTGTAAGGAAGTTGTCGTAAGATGATGATGGGATGCTTTGTTGTGCAACTTCTAAAAATCCTAATGTGGTTCCTTTGAATATCCTAGTTAGGTAATTAGATGAAGATTTTATTTTTATAGTGTAATTTTCTGATGCAGCTAATGGTGAGGAAAGACATGTTAAAAATTTCGATGCTAAAAATTGTTCATTTGCAATGAATGTGTATGCAGTTAGGCTGGCTGGTTGATACGGTCCTTGTATTAGTAAAACAATGTTGGTAATTGCATTAGCTTTCATTACATAATCCGTTGAAGCCGTTAATTTTATTTTTTCATTGTTTGTACGTCCTTCTGGTTGCTGTATACGTTGTAAAAATGAGTCGTCTGTTGGCTCATCTATATGATAACTTGCGTTCACCATTGGCTGTTGCATGAAATAACGAATTTTGTCTCCATCTGGTTTATTAAACGAAATTTCACCCCTGTGGTAATCGATTATTGTGCTTGTTTGCCATAAAAATTCTGTTCCTAGAAGAATTGGTTTTGGAAGGTTGTCTATGACTAGGGCTTCACATGTTGTGTCCCAGTTAACGGTGATTTTAACTTGCGTTTTCCCTAAAGCTTGTATGCGATGTCCTCCTGCTGTTCGGATATAATATGGAATTTGTAGTGACTGGTAATTAGTTGCGTATTTGCTGTTTATTACATTTTTGTTGGCACCTGTATCGAGAACAATATCGGCGTATCTGTCGTTTATTAGACCTTTGATGGTAAGTACGTTGTTTGTTATGTGCCCTTGGGTATTTAGCGAGTGGAGGACGCAGGTAGGGCGAACTGTCGTTCTCCACGAACCAAAATTAAATATTCAAAATTATTAAATAATTAAACACTTAAAATTAAATATTCAAAGAATTCCATTAATATTTAGGTCTTGCTTATTTCAATAATTGCGCATGTAATTATGTTGCAAGTGCTGATGTCAAAACTGCATTTCTGCAAGTGTCGACTTTGTCATACAAAATTAAGAAATATGAAATAAGTTTGCTAAGGGTTATTACAAAATATTGAGGTCGTGCTGATACCAATAAAATGTAAAAAGCCAATCAAAGGTTGGCATGTAATAAGTTGATATAATTAAGTGGGAGGACACGAGGACCTGGGAAGGTGTATTTTGAATTTGAAGAGGGAGTCTGTGTCTGGCATTACTGGGGAAAAGTCCGATCAATTGGAAGATGGTGTCAGTACGCCTCATATTATATATGTAAGTTGTTTTAATTTATTAAGTTAGTTTTAATTTATTACGTTAATTTAGATAAGTTAGCAGTAGTAATAATGTAGAATAGTTATAGGGATATTTAAATAAATATTTATAAATATAAAACGCTTGGGTTTCAAAAACTATACTTCGATCCTGAAGGATGAAAATTAATATTCTCATCAGTTACGCCACAACCGTAACATTATGGGAGAGCAGAGTCGTGACCCTGCTCTCGCATATGTCTGCAGACGTGGACCTCTCTCTGTCAGAAGCGCTCAAACAGCTGATAACGTTAATATTATGATTGTTCTTTATAAGACCACGTCTTTTGATCAATTTCTAAAAACGTGCTCCACTTATGAAACGTACATTAATAGTGAAGGTGGGTAGGTACCTATTAGGTTCTGATTGAGGAGTTCCACCTAAGCAACAGCTGTACAGGTACAGGTTCGGAACGGTATGGGACAGGTAAAACAGGTCTGTAACAGGTGTAACAGGTCTAGAAAGGCCTGTAACAGGTATAACAGGTCTAGAACAGGTCTGTAACAGGTTTAAACAGGTCTGTAACAGGTCTGTATCAGGTCTGAAACAGGTCTGTATCAAATATAGACAGATCTGCAACAGTTCTGAAATAGGTCTGTTATGTTCGAGAGGTACCTCCTGTAATTAGCGAAGCAACTCTTGACTTTAGCCATGTTCAGCACCCTCACATACCTCACAAGGTCCTTATGTAGAGACAGTTAGAGCCTTGCTCTCTGGTAGGTAACTTACCACAGCAGCTATTGAGATCAAGGCAAGGGTGTGTTAAACGATCTTTTAATTTTTAAGACGCTAAGAAGCCATCTTAAAATTTTCATTAGGATCGAGATACGTGTGTCATGCATGGAAACGGTACTCAATAAGTGAATAAATAATTTGGGTAATAGTACAGGTGTAATCGGAATACTGAACAGGTGTTAAGCTGGAAATAAGAGCAAGATTAATGAAACCTGAAAACATAAGATTATATAAACATATAAAAAACCATACTGTACTGTTGAATACGGGGTTCTACAAGCAGATTACTGAAAAGGCAATATTTTTAAATTATAAATATTCTCTAAACAGTAACGCCACCTCCAAACCCCGTTTGTTTGGAGGGGTACCCCCTTCCGGGGCACTTGTTGTTATCACTTTATAACAGTGGACCAACATTGTCTTTAAGCAAAACTCTCGGAATGTTTGGCAGTTCATATATATTTATTCGATTTAATTAGTTTTCAGTTGAAAATAGAGACAGACCAAACAGGGGTATTTTACGATTAGGCTTGGGGCCCCTGACACGTCAAAACGAAAGATATTATTAATGTAAGAATTTTTATTAACAAGTTGTAAATACCTGTATTTTCCCCTGCATGTTGCTGTTAAAAATATGTATTACCACAACTTAACTCCCCTTCTTTCTAACGGTGTTATTACCAATACACAAGAAAACGATGGTAATACACTTTTACAGTTTGCGTTATTACCGAAGTTATTGATTACTTCCCTCGCAAGGCAACGGGAAACCAGCGAGGTGGATTTTTCCCCAGGAAAACCTCTCTGGAGAAGAAGTGCATGCACTTCCTGTGGTTGGGAGCCCACGTTAAACTGTAGGTCCCCTATGTCTGTCTGTGCAAATTATCTATCGCCGCGCACCAACAGACATAGGAGAGAGGTAGCCAACGCCCTGAATAGGGTATAGCACTACAAGAAGATTGATTACTTATTGCTTATATCTTGCTACAATTGTTTGTATTTTCTTATTTTTTAATCAAATAGTAAGTACAATAATTTATATTTTATATAATATATAACAATATTTAATAAGACTTTGTGGACCGTTCAATAAATAAGATAAGTTTTTTATACTTGTCTTCTTATTATAAAAAAGAAAACAATTTTAAACTTGCAAACTAAGTTACAAAATAGGTCTGGGTTGGTATTAGAAAATGTTATTAGGGAGCAGAGATATTGATTGAAAAGTTATTGATCAGTGATCAGACATCACGATAGTAACCCTTTTAAATGTAACGGATGTGATTATAGATGCATGCTAGAAGACAGATTAACACAAGACCATTTAGTTCATGTTATTACGTACAGCCCAGTTATTGATACGGGTTTGATACAGGTTAAAGCTGATTATTATAGGCGTACACCTGTCATTTGTAGAAAATGTAAGTATAAAATAAGACAGCTACCTGAAGCAGTTAGAAAAACAGATAGAAGTTAAGTGCGCATTCGAAAAGATGGCCCTCCACAATGACGAATATTGTGGTTTTATTAAAATTACGACCCAGGTAGAGCGTCACATGATATTTTAATAAAATAATTGACACATAACATCCACTGCTGAAAGTAAACGTTGATTTTTTCGAGGAAATTTGTATTTGACCTTGGGGAATGTGCAGAAAGATAACGGGATGCAAAAGGAGGAACGGTGTATCGTGTTAAACAACTGAAATTTGTAAAGACACTTTACACAGCGTTGAAGGAAAGATGCTTCACTTAGCAGGAGGCTGTCAGCTAAGACTTTATAGGTATAAGGATGCCTACGGAGAGTTATGGGATCTTTGAAAGGTAGATTCCTTAATATAGTAAATTCCAAATTTTTATGTACCTGGCGGATTATATGCTTATCTGTAAGTACTAAGGTATGGACATGCCCTCCGCCGATATAGCCGGGCGCTGAGCAGTGCAGTAGGTAATTTATTTTGTCCGTTTAATTTTATTATTCTAAGCAATCTATATTCTAAGCTTTCTGTTTTTCTACAAGTGGCTTATTGTTAAATTATTTTGTTGATGAAGATAAACACAGATAAATTTTGCAGCATAATTATAGACTGAAGATTATATTACATTTTAATGAGCGTTTGCATTAGTTTAGTAAAAGGTATTACTGCAAATGATGATTATATACTTTCCTTATTTTATTGTTCTAATCTTTGAGGGGTGTTCGTTTGCAAAAATATGTGATTTAGTTAGTCACAAGACATTGAAAACGCGTCTTTAGTTTAAGCCACGTTTGAAATTGTAGAAGTGCCAAGTAATATTTTGAATTTCCATTATGCCTAAGCGTCAGATAAATTACGAAGAACTTGTTTTAAATATATTGGAGTATTTTAATCTCGAAAAAGAAAATTTCGGGCCACTTTTGCCAGTTTCGTGTGTTCAAGAACGGGTGTCTGCTGCATTAAAAATACACGTCAACACTGTAAAAGCGATTATAAAAGGCAATAAAGAAAATGTTAATTGTGAAGGTGAGGATACTAATAAGAAATCTCGGAAGTTCAAATCTGAAGATATGTGTGACGCTTATAAACACGAAATTCGAGATACAATATACAGAATGTATTCGAAACGGAAGCATATAACGCTGGTTACTTTGAACGATGAACTTAAAGAAACGCACATTGTTGATGTAAGTCGTACAAGTTTATATCGACTCCTTAAATCCATGGATTTTAAGTATTCTAAGGATTGCGACAGGAGGGCTTTATGTGAAAAACCTGGTGTGGTAGAACTGAGAGCAAACTTTCTACGAAAATTCAAAGACTTTAAAAATCAAGGGCTAAAATTTGTGTATTTGGATGAGACTTGGATTTTTGCTAAAGGTGGAGTCAAAAGAAGTTGGCAAGACGAGTCTATTTTTAGTGTTAAAAAAACATGCGGGGAAGGTAAGCGCAGTATTGTACTACACGCGGGAACAGAAGATGGTTTTATAGATGAAGCAAGTTTAGTTTTTTCTTCCACTTCAAAAAGTGCTGATTATCACGATAGCATGAATGCCGAACAATTCATTAAGTGGACGAATGAAAAACTGTTGAATAATTTAGAACATCCATCGGTGATAGTTTTGGATAATGCGTCATATCATTCAGCTCTTTGTGCAAAACAGCCACTTGCGAGCTGGCGTAAAGAAGATATTAAATTATGGCTACAGAAGCAAAAAATTAATTTTCCAGTAAATGCAACTAAGAAGAATTTACTAACAATTGCAAGAAATCATAGAAAACCGAAAGAGTACGTAATTGACAAAATAACAAACGACATGAAATTTTACGACTTCCTCCATATCACTGCTAGTTTAATGCAATTGAAGAAGTATGGGGCACATGTAAAAACTATTATGATGCACATATTGGTCGAGACGGACACGGTGATGAAAAAGTAATAAGCATGTGGAAAGAAGCATTGTCTACTGTTACACCGGAAATATGGAAAAAGACGATTGAACGCACAGAAAAAACAATTGAAGAATGTCGGGAACGTGAACGTTTAATAATTGCTGAAGTAAACCCGCTTATAATTAATTTACAATCTGAATCAGATTCCGATGATGATTTTGATTTTGGCCGTTACTTTGAAGACAATGACAATGAATAAAATAATAATTGAATTTTGTGTTATAATGTATAATTATTAATTATATTCTCTAAATTTGTTTAAGTTACTTGTATTATACACAGAATATTAAATGATTGTATATTATATCTCTTGTGAAAACAAATTACTCTTAACAAATAAATTAATATCAACGTACCTACACGACTACACGTACACCACTGGTCTTTAGCGATAGCCCTTTAAAGCAGCAAGAATCGCGTATAACTCGTTTCGTTTATTTCTCTTCGGCGCGTTAGTCAGAAAGAGATACAAGTACAACCCACGTTCGAAGCGCAAATACGTAATAGTCGAGTGGGAGTGAACAGACGCTATCCGTACGTCTTCGTACAGTTCAGTTTCCTAATCCGCCAGGTACATAAAAATTTGGAATTTACTATAAACTTGTATAGATTGCTGTTTCTTTTTAAATATTCTAAAGAATGTTATCAGTAAACGCAAGGTATTCTTCAGGACTCTACACGTTAATGGTACACAAACCGTGAAAATAAAAATTTTTCTTAACAGCCTCGGAAAATTAACCGTTATAAAAGCCTTATGATGTTTATAACAAATTATAAAAAATTCAAATATGGACACAGCAGAAACGTGACGTAACCGATACGAAACCTTCCTCGCTTATAAGTGTACCTATGTTACTATATTTATACGCAATTATAATTATTTTTTGCAATAATTTATACTGCTGAATTGGAATTTCGAAAAGCTCGGCACAAAAAATGTAACGAGTAGCTCTACTTCAGCAATTTTTGTCTTGCCGGGAGATCAGGGTTAAGTGTTCGGCAAGCTGCAAGATAGCAGACAGGAACTAAAACATACTACTGAAACTGAAATATTACTGAACGTTTAATGTATTCCTTTGTATGCAAAAACTCAAATAAGGACCCCCGGTGCTTCGAGGGGTAGGCTCCAAGAAAAATGTTGAAGCCAATATTGGCAAGATAAAAGGATTCAGAGTACAAATGAATGAACACCCATACAAGAGAACACCCCTACAAGAGACAGCCCCAAACGGCCTGTACAAAGATAGTAAAGTACTATCAGTTTGCGTTATTTAAAATCGTATATTACAACCACTTTGCAAGCAGCGGTGAACAAAAAAATACATTTCCTTTCCCAAATCCGTGAAGGATAGCGAAATGCAATTAAGATTTATAGATTTGCTCAAATTTATGGGCAACAGCTAGCCTCGTTCCTGTACTGTACCCCTATGCTAAAGCCCTCGAAAAATAGTTCTGGTAGCTTGTTTATTACAACCACTTTGCAATTAGTGCTGTATGAAAACGATTACGGTTATATCGCTATTTTCAAAGGGTACGAGAGAACAGGGTTTTTAATAACCATTGCTAAAGCAATAGAAAAACAACCACTTTACAATTAGTGCTGTATGAAAACGTTTATGGCTATACAGCTATTTTCGCAGGGTTTTTAATGCCTTTTTCTAAAGCCCTCAAAAAATAGTTCTGGTAGCTTGTTTATTACAACCATTTTGCAACAGTTGTGGAATTGATCCAATTTAGGGAACCGGCTGTACCGGTATTTTCACAGGGTTTTTAATAACCATTGCTAAAGCAATTGAAAAATAGTTCTGTTAGTTTGTTTATTACAACCACTTTGCAAGCAGCGCTGCTCGAAAAACGGCCGAGCAACGATACAAATTGTTTGTGCATAGTTAATACAAAGATTTGTATTTTACAGAATGATTAAAAATATTAAGTTCAAAATAATTATAAAGATGATGCGGAGGAAATCAAATAGCTTTTTTACTTTACAAACAGCAAGGGCTCAGCTTGCTGAAGAGACTTTCACGAATACGGCCTACATCAGACTATTCCTGCAAGTCGAAAGGACCAGCAAGGATATAGTAAACCACATTCGTGAAAAGCATCACCATGCTGTCACAGATAATAATACTTTTTAGTAGTACCCTTTATGGTACAAATCAACAACGAATATTATATAATATTATAAAGAGCACTGATCTTTATTAATTGTACTGTGATAAGGTACGTTGAAGATACGAAGTTGAGATAAGAGAAAGAATGGTAGATAATAATTTTGTGTGAGTGAATAAAATAAAAAAATTGTTGCACCGATTGTATTTTGCCCGTGTAAATGAAATAAATTGCAATCGGAAGCCCCGATAAAAGCCGGGATACAATCGGTAACAAAACCCATGTATTTTGAAATTGTTTTAAATACAGCTTAGGGGAAAATGCAGGTAACAGATCTACTCAATAATTAATAATTATGTGAAGTGAAATAATATAAAATGAGTCAGCTAGTTAAATTTATTATATGCTACAAAGGCGATTTCAAAAATCTTGGTAAATACACTCTATAATTACAAGCCGATACGAGGGTCTTCGTTTAAGTAGCCATTACTATTAAATACACAACAACAAAATTCTGTGTGTTAATTTATTTTTAAATGTCGTTAATAAAACACGTGTAATAAGTTATAATTGTTTTCGGCTTATTTTATTTAGTAGCTTTCTTGTTATAAGAAATCACAAGCCGCCTGTGGCCTGACCCTAGAGTTCAGCTCGACACAAGACATTTTAAAACGAACATTTTGCAAAATCAGCAGAATATGGATTCTGCGCTTGCCGCCATTATAAATAATTATAAACGTAATGTTAGTGGTAAGAATATTGTAAAAGATATATGAGATTTTATGAAATGGTTATAAAATGTTGGTTAGTAATATTATAGTTGATAGATAATTAAAAAAAATGGAATTTTGCATGAAATATTATACATAATGTGAACTTATTTGTAAATTCAAATTATAGAACATATAATCCGTAATACTATCATGCTTACACCATCTCTGGGAACAACAAACAACCTACGGATATGGAAATGTCATACGACACATCTATGGTTTTGGAAGAAGCAGAGTACATTGGGTTGCCTACACTTCACCACACAGCACATCGTTCGCATTGCTGATAATGGGTGATGGTTGTGTACAGAAAATAAAGCATGATTGTACAAATTCCTTGAGAATGGAATCTGCGTATGACGTAATTCCCGGGGTGGGTAATTTACGCCTCTTTGTGCCTTTTAGTTTCAGCACTGATCAGATAACGGGAAATAAGATTATTTGTTTCTCGTTCGTAGCACTGATCTTAGAATAATAAATTGAAGATTATTTTTAGTGTTAATTTATTTACTATTGGAGGTAAATACAAGATAACCCGGACTCTGGTTATTAAAGCTTATTCCTGACTAGCCTTGTAAGAACTCGTTTATTTAATGTTGTTACATGGTATTTATACAAAATTTGATTAATAATAATATAAAATAAAGGTTTTCAATTGGTTGACCTGACATCATTTTATGTAGTTTACAATTTATAATTCTGCAAGCTTATGCATAAATGCGTAAGACTTGACCTACGATATGCATAATTGCAGTTTTGCAACTAAAGATAATATTACACTTTATAAGAATGTGGGTCAAACATTGCATTTATTAGAATTAAAATTAAAATGATTTTATGTTAATTAAAAGTTTTGGTCATGTTTAATAGCGAGATTAAACATTTTGCGCCCTCGACGAGGAAGGGGTAGTGTTGTCTGTCTTGACGTCCGTCCTGACTCGTGCATACAAGGGCTCCATCATAAATTCTTCTTGGATGGTTTGATTGCGTTCCGGATTTCCAGGACTTCTCTGGAAATAATGGATTGCGACTTTTCCCTATTGGATCGGATATTTTGTAGACTGGCTCTTTGTTGATGTTGGAGTAAAGCTTCTGTATGAGTTTCCCCACCTGTTGCTCGGCTGCCAAAGTGTTGAATTCCTCCATTTCGGCTGCGCTTTGTTGCAACTAGATGTAATTCACTAGAGATCACGGTCTGTAATCAGCTTCAGATGAACCGTGACGTGGCTTGGTTCACCGTTGGTTCGAAGGATGTACTTCCTTCTGTTTTTGTTTTCTCGGTGGATTGTAAGTCCCCCAATGTTGTAGTTGAGGCTAAATATTGTATGCACCTCGTTTATTTTTTTCTTTAGCGGGTTGTAAGTCCGCCAAATAAAAATAAAGTGTTTTCTTACCGACCGGCTCAAGCTTTTTCTTTTTGAAAGACTCCTGCGGGTTGGATCCTTGGTAGATCGCTTTGTCCCCCAGATGGCTCAGGTTCGGTTGGATTTGATTCCGCTTGTTGCAGTATTTTTGTCTGAGTTTGGTTACTAGACTTAGTTCCCACGGACTGGATCAGTTGACCGCTTTGTGTCTCCACGGGCTTGTTCAGTTTCTTCTCGAAGGACCATGTACAACTTACGTGAGAGTGGAATCTGCGTATGACGTAATCCCAGGGTGGGTAATTTACGCCTTTTTGTGCCTTTTAGTTTCAGCACAGTTTTCTTACCGACCGGCTCAAGCTTTTTCTTTTTGAAAGACTCCTGCGGGTTGAATCCTTGGTAGATCGCTTTGTCCCCCAGGTGGCTCAGGTTCGGTTGGATTTGATTCCGCTTGTTGCAGTATTTTCGTCTGAGTTTGGTTACTAGACTTAGTTCCCACGGACTGGATCAGTTGACCGCTTTGTGTCTCCACGGGCTTGTTCAGTTTCTTCTCGAAGGACCATGTACAAAATTCCTTGAGATTGGAATTTGCGTATGACGTAATTCCAGGGTGGCAATTTACGCCTCTTTGTGCCTTTTAGTTTCAGCACTGATCAGATAACGGGAAATAAGATTATTTATTTCTCGTTCGTAGCACTGATCTTAGAATAATAAATTGAACACTATTTATTTTTAGTGTTAATTTATTTACTATTGGAGGTAAATACAAGATAACCCGGACTCTGGTTATTAAAGCTTATTCCTGACTAGCCTTGTAAGAACTCGTTTATTTAATGTTGTTACATGGTATTTATACAAAATTTGATTAATAATAATTTACAATAAAGGTTTTCAATTGGTTGACCTGACATCATTTTATGTAGTTTACAATTTATAATTCTGCAAGCTTATGCATAAATGCGTAAGACTTGACCTACGATATGCATAATTGCAGTTTTGCAACTAAAGATAATATTACACTTTATAAGAATGTGGGTCAAACATTGCATTATTAGAATTAAAATTAAAATGAATTTATGCGAATTAAAAGTTTTGGTCATGTTTAATAGCGAGATTAAACATTTTGCGACCTCGACGAGGAAGGAGTAGTGTTGTCTGTCTTGACGTCCGTCCTGACTCGTGCATACAAGGGCTCCATCATAAATTCTTCTTGGATGGTTTGATTGCGTTCCGGCTTTCCAGGACTTCTCTGGAAATAATGGATTGCGACTTTTCCTGTGATTACTATTACCAAAATTATAATTAATGTGGTTATTGTTGTGATGCTGCTGGTTATAGCGGAATGTTTTGTGATAGTTTTCCAGTCCTTTTCCAGCAATTCTTCTGTTTCATCATCTTTGATGTTCCCTATTGGATCGGATATTTTGTAGACTGGCTCTTTGTTGATCGGTTTTTGGGGGTTGTCGTGCCATTCTAACGACATGTTGATTGGTCTGTTTATGGTTTTGACAAAACTATTCACTCTTATGCTGTCAAACAGGTTTGGTGTTAATACGTTTTGTGCCGTTTTGATGATGCAATCTTGTGATATTTGAATTAAGCCTGTAACATTTATTGTTACATCTTGCCGCACTCCACTGCAGATGACAGCTATTTTAGCCGGTTTATGGGTAATAAACATCCAGGTGTTAGGCATGTAGAGTTGCTTCCAGATGATGGACCACAACTTTTTCTTTCGAAGTGGGCATTCTGAAGCTTCTGATTTTTGATATATTTCGTCAATGATGCAGTTACGGTTATTTTCTATATTGTGTACTACGCTTGGAGAACACAAAAATTTGTTGTTTGGCAAACTGATTCTGTTGTTAAAATCCTCATTGTTTAACTCAAAGTACAGTTGTGAGTTGTAGTCTATCGCTAGGATACTATTTGGTACTTCTAGTGTCCAATATGTTTCATTTTTGACTTCTATCGGGAAAGGAATTCTTCTAATTCAGCCATAAAGAAATATCCAAAAATATGAATGCTGTTAGGGCTGTGTTCAACCTTGGTTTTGATGATTGAGTCTGACAGTATGCTGATGCTGGAGGGTAATCGTTTGGATGCTGACGATATGATGTTAGCAACGTGTGCTGGTGACAGAAATTCGTATAAATGTCCTCTCCTGAAGTGAACATCTAGTAGTTTGTTGTAAAATTGTTGTATTTCGTCAATGTAATTTGCTGCCAATTGATAAACTTGTAGTAGTTGTATATTAAGGTGGTTTTCATTAATGGCTTTGTACCATCTGTTCATCTCGTTTATGGCCTGTAGGCCTTCGTTCAATTTTTCTCGAAAGTGGTTTAGTTGTCTTTCAACTCTGGCCTCTGTTTCATTAACAGCTGCAAGGGTAGACAGCATGAACTTAGTTTGATGACTTGATGCTCTTATGAGTTCATGTTGATTCTTGTCTAGCGCTTCAATATCCTGGTATACTTCGTCGTTAACTCCAAAGATTGAAGTTAAAAGATTTCCCAACATTCCTCTTTTTTGTCGAGAATGTATGATGCTATTGATGTTTCTTAGTGTCCGATTGAACTGCTTGTATTCTTCATCTAGGTGGTGAAGTAAGCTGGAACATTGAGTTAGATGTGTTAACTTTTTTGCTTCTTCGCAAAACTTCTTCATTTGATTAACTGTGTTTTGGACCATAGCTTCATCTTCTGTTAATCTTAATTTTTGAATTTTTAGTTCAATTCTAAAAATTCCTCGTTCTATTTGTGTAGACCCGATGTGTTCCACATACAATCCTGGGGCTGGATATTTAATGGTGTAAGTTGCTTGAGCTAATGGTGCTATAATGGTTGAGAGTACGCATGTCATCAGTATGCTTCTCATGATGTTACCGCTTGTTAATGATACTCTCTTCGTTGATGTTTTTGAAGGATTTTGGTTTTGTATCAGTGCTAAATGTGCTTTGATTGTTGATTGAATTGGGCCGTCTTCTTGATTTCCTTGCTCGCGAATGGGCAAGGGAATAACCTTTGTTATTGGTCTTTTTAGCGTAGCTCCACCTGCTTGTTGAAGAGAAACCACCCGTGTTGTCCCATCTTTGTTTGGATGTACTTGTGTTATCCTGGCTAGTGGCCATTTGTTGGGACTCGTGTTGTCGTCTTTTAGCAACACGAGATCGCCGACATTTGTATTTTCTTTTAATGTTTTCCATTTGTAACGTTGTTGTAACCCAGTAAGATACTCGGATGACCAGATCTTCCAAAAGTCTTTCTTCATCTTTTGAATGATCCTCCATCGTCTTGATATGTTGGTATCGTAGGTTATGTCTGTAGATTCTAAAGGGCTAAGCAAGGCCTTTCCAATCAAAAAATGTCCAGGGGTTATCGCTTCGAAATCGTTAATATTGTTGCTGAGTGGACATAGTGGTCTTGAGTTCAGGCTGGCTTCGACCTGGTAGACCAATGTTGATAATTCTTCATAAGTGAGCGTTGAGTCACCTATTATTCTTTTTAAGTGATATTTCATAGATTTTACTCCTGCCTCCCATAGTCCACCAAAATGTGGGGCAGCTGGGGGGATGAAATGCCACTGAGTTCCCAGGGATGTAAGAGATCCTTGTATCTGGGTTCCATTGTTGATAGCATGAATTTCTTGTAGTAGTTGTTTATTTGCTCCAACAAATGTTGTTCCATTATCACTGTACATGTGTGCACAGTTACCTCTTCTGGCGGTGAACCTTTTAAATGCTGCTAGGAAAGCGTCTGAGGTCATGTCGCTGACTATTTCTTGATCGGACTGACCATCTGGGCTTGTTTTGCTTTCATTGTTGCTAGGTTCTTCCTCAACGGTTTGAGTATTCTGATCGACTGTTGTGGCTTGCAAAGGTTTAGTTAGTTTTAAAGCAGAGTAAAGGTGATCAATTTCAGCCTGTATATCGATAACAATTTGATTTGCAGTCGTTATATTTAAATTAGCCGCATTTTGATGTTCAGACAGTTTGTGCGAAATCTTATTTAATTCTTTGTTTAGAAAGTCTTTATTTACAGCATCATTTTCGTATAACGGTGTTCCAACATTGATTAATCGTCGATATTGAACATCATAGTATTCATAATCGTCTTCGTCGTAAAAAGTCTCAAAGTAAGGTTCTCTGTAATGAATGTGCCGTCCAAACTTGTCCAGCGCCATTTTAAGACTAAACTTATTCTATTATGGAAGCTTCTTTTAATTCCTCTATTATGCTAACAATTTCATTACCATGATTTGTATGTCCAGCTGCTTGTGATGCGTAAAGAAGTCTTAACCGATCGACTAGCTCATTTGGATTGTCCCAATAAACATAATCTAAAGGTTTATTACTAACTTCTTTAAGCATCATACCTTTACCAACTCGATAAGTTTTTCTAGTAGCACCTGTAGTATTTTTGGATGGTGGTGTAGGTTTTATAAATTTTTTATACTTTGGCTGATTAAAGCCTACTTTTTGCTCATTTTTATCATACTTTATGTGTGCCGCATTAGTTCTATTAATGATATCGTTATAATTTGTCGTATCTTCTACAGTTGGATCTCTGGGATTGTTTGTGAATAACAATTCAAACAAGCCAGGTGTGCCTTTGTAGACTTTATCTTTAACAATTAAGTTCGATCCTTTTATATCTACCTGCGAATCACCAAAAGTAAATTTATTATTATCAAAATCAAGCACAACCCCATATCTTCCTAAATTAGGTCTTTCTCTAAGAAAGCGCTTAATATATTTTGCTGGAAGATCATCATATTGATCTAAAAATGCATCCATAACCTGTGGGCTTTGAATTAAAGCATCCAAATCTTCAGGTGAAGTATATACACTTTTAATTGATTCGTTAAGCTCGTCCTCGGATGGTAAAGATTCACCTATATCTTCCATTTTTTGAAATTGTACTTCTGGCGGCGGAGGCGTTGAAATTAATGTAGTATCATCTTGCTCAATTTTTCTTCTTCTTTTAGCAGGTGAATGACGACCGTATAAATCTGCTACAACAGACGTACTTGCATCTTTCGTTTTAGCTCGATTGGATTTCAATATTGATGGTGATGGGGGTGCTGCATTACTTTTTTTAATTTCTCCTACAATAGTATCTACCTGCTGAGTTACTGGTTAAAAAAATTCTCCAAGTAAGTGTTGCTGCTCCAAATTGCCTTCCTTAAGAGCTCGAACTTTCTCTTTTATTATTTTCCTAGTCTTAATGAGCTCTGCAGCTGCTGCTTGCTTATTCATTTTAAATATGTTGAATAGACAGACAGACAGATAAACAGTAGCAGTTGTTGCAGATGACGCAACAGTTTATCGATTAATAGATTTTGCAGTTGTTAGATGTATATATGGTTATCAAAGCCTTTTCTATAGCGACCTTTATTTATAGGACTCTCTTTATCTATTACCAAGAAATCATAATCAGCAACCCAGCAAAGAGCACATATGCTTTTAAACTGAACTTGTGTCATATCCGTGTTCACGTGATTTTTATACACATTCTCCATATTCAAATCGTCTTGTTTAAAGAGCACCAACAAGTTAGTATTATCGCGTATAAGATGTTTAGGGATACATGCATATGATTGACAAAGATAGAAGCAATCTATGTTATTATGCCGACTCATACTAAAATATTCCTTCATAATATCCTTTTTATCGCAAGCAATATCATCAAAAATAAATACGGAATTAGGTTTAGCTTGATCAGGTGGTACAATTTCTGCTCCACCGTTGTACGCATAGTAGCCTACCTCAGGTATAGATTTAAATAATTCGCTTAAATCTTTATACTTTTGTTGGTACAGTGATTTTGAATATACGTAAACATTTTCAAATCGTAATCCATTAGCTTCCTTTAATAATGAAATAATTACATTCGTCTTGCCGGCACTTGATGGACCGGCAATTATACATCGTATACTGGATGGTAGCAGTGGTCCATGCCTACGAGGAGAAATTGCGTTTGCGCAATTATCGTGATTTTTAATAGGTAAGGAATTTTTCTGCCTAACGACTCGCATGGTAGCTGATCTTTAACTACGCATTGAATCAATGGTCAGTCGATATAAAAGGTGATTGCATCACAAATGTCTGACAGTTCTATAAAATGCCTCGTCGATACATTAAACCTATGCGACGCTCTTTTCCCCAGTTGCCTATTTGGCAACTCTGTAGTCCGGTATATAACTTGTGCTTTTGGTGCGGGCGGGATTATACGGCTGCTTATTCGTATAATCGCTGGGAAATTCTCGGGCGCCAGATTTTATATGGAGTTTACTCTCCAGCACGGCTTCGCTGTAACAAAACGGTTTAGCGAAGACCTGGGTAACTGCAGTTGAAGATGTCGGTCTCCAGGGGTCTGTTTTTGATGGAATGACAGCCTGCAGGTTCTCGAAGCAGCTCCAAATGTACTTGGGTATATTCAACAAGTAAAGTAAAACAACGTAGAATGGTTTAAATACGTCTATTAATAATAATATCCAATCCTAAATTAATAATATACAAGCAAAGCGGATTATATTAAGCAAAAATACGGTAGCAAATACAGTAGCAAATACGGTAGCAAATACGGTAGCAAATACGGTAGCAAAACAGTAGCAAAACAGTAGCAAATAAGGTAGCAATACAGTAGCCATACGGTAGCAATACATACATACGGTAGCCAATATATACACAGTAGTCACCAGTATACGGTCGGAAATGGTACCAGTTACTAAAGCAAACAAACTGTTATCTTGACACCAGGCGAACAAATTCGCCACTATGAATCACACAACAAAGCTCTCAAACAAATAGAAAAGAGAAGAGTATACTTTGCCCAGGAATTGTTTCGCGTAGGCGAGTTAGAGAAGTGCAACCTCAGGAAGTGTTGCGCATGAGGTGCACTCCGGAAAATAAAAGAGTCAGAGAGAGAGAAGAGGAAACTTTGCCCAGGAATTGTTTCGCGTAGGCGAGTTAGAGAAGTGCAACCTCAGGAAGTGTTTCGCGTAAGGTGCACTCCGGAAAACACAGTTTACAAATATACAAGAGAGAGAGAGAGAGAGAGCAATAGTTGACGTTACTAGCAATGGTGTCAAAACACAGCCTGCTTACCCCAATATCCTGGATGCGGTGGTCGGTTACCTCGGTCGGAGCACTGGTGACTTGTAGTAGTGGCTGGACTGGTACTTGGCTGGAACATCGGCGAACTGACTTTCAAAATTCAAAATTTTGAATTTATAGCCGGTCGGTATGCGCCCGAAATCGAGGCGCATCCCCACTCTACGAGAGCGGGGTTGACATAGCATCTCTGCGGCTCGATCCGCGGAGACGCGGTTATCTGATTTCCGGCCGTAAATGAAATGTTTTGAAATCAAATATACATTAAAATTACAATTTTAAAATACTGAAACGGTTGCTAAATTACGGAAACTTGCACATAGTGAATATGAAGCATAAACCAACGGCATCATACTGATTTTAAATATAAAATAAACCCCTAACGGTAATATAATATTGTAAACGGAAAACGGCACATAAACTAAATGTAAAACTTAAACAGTTCTTGTAAATTAATGAAAATTAAATCCAAAATTAGTAACGGTTCGTTACACACCCCTCCTTCTTCGGAAAGAAAAGGATTTATCCTTTTCGGCACAAAACAAAATTAACGGGTAATGTTGAAATAAAACTCACGGAACTAAATTTTTAACGTGGAACCCTTGTTCACCTCACTCGATAATGTTGCACTGCACACCCCGGTCACAACACATGGTGGTGCTGGTCGCTGGTGCTGACAGTGTCGGTTTTCTCTGAATACACCAGCAGTTCCTGGACATCTTCCCCATCGTCACGGGTAGTCATCGGAGCGGTGGTGTTTTCGGCTTGCAACTCTTGCACTTACTGTAGAAAATCTTCGTCGATAAATTGAGTGGGGGTCGGAGCGGTTTCCATACTCGGGGAAGGAGTAATGTCGGTTTTAACGTCGGTGATAATATCGGTTGCGGTTTCGGTGGCGTTATCGGCATCGGCGGTGGTGTCATTTATGGCGTCGGTCAACTCTTGGATGAGATCACAGTCGTCGAGGCGCTATACTTGATTCTCCATCTGTATCCAAAACTTGAATTATACGGTATGTCACCAAATCTCGGTTTTATTCGGTATTTACACTATTTACAAGTTCGGAAATTAACAAAAAAATTTTCTTGAAATAAATAAACTTTAATGTCGGATAAGATAAAATAAAACAAACTGTTAATTTTTAACTAAACAAGACTTCTGTGTCGGAAAATGTTAATGCACACTAAAAAACATTTCTTTATAGGGGAAAAATGTTCACCCATTTCCCCGCCCCTGCCGTGGTATTGCACCTGAATCGGTACCGTTTCTGAGGCGGCATATTGGGCGGTCTTATAGCTTGGGCATCCTTCTGTAATTGGTAGGGCCACTCATGAAATGGCCTCTGTTGGCGGGCCATCCATTCGATGGTTCTCTGCCTTCTTGCTTCTGCAGAAACAACCACCGGTATCCTGGAGATTTCGGTGTCCTTGACAACGGGTTCGGTGCCTTTGTCTGGCGTGGGTTTAACATTTTGGGTTGCCAGAATTCTGGTGGTGGCTTCCGGTAACCGAGGTCTAGTGGCTCGCCTAACCGTCGGATCATTCTCACTCGGTAGTTGTTTTACGGTTACGGTTTGAACGGGCACAGTCCGGGGTTTCACCGCCTCGACCCTAACTCCTGAAAACCTGGCCCGTAAAGCGGCTGCGGCTCGCTTAACCGCGTTCAGGCTTGCCGTGGTCTTCTTTGGTTTTCTCACAGGAAACGATGGAACGGACTGCAGTTTTCCGGTCTTCATGATCGGTCTGTAACATGTCGGTAAATGGTCTATCGTGGAAAGTCGGTACAGGTTATACATGAGCTGGTTTAAGATCTTTAATATGAACGCGAGGAACACGTTTGCCGGTTATACCTTTTAATTGATAAACTACGGGTGAAAGAACTTTAGTAACGGTATAAGGACCGGAATATTTCGGAGCTAACTTGGCCGCAAATCCTTGAGCTGCGGAAGATAAGTGGTGTTCTTTCTTCATCACTTTGTCACCTACATGGCACTTCCAATCTCTTCGGCGTAGGTTGTAATGGTGCCCCTGGGTAGTAAATGCTCTTGCTAGGTTAACTCGAACTAACTCGAACACTTCTTGTAACTTCTTTATTCGGGTCTGATGGGTTTCTGGAATGGTATCATCCTCAGGTTCGGTACCTTCGGTCGGATCCTCTGCCTCTCGTCTGAGAGTGTTCGGTAGCTCCAACTCTCTTCCAAAGTTGAGGAATGCGGGAGTAAAACCACTGGATTCATTTGGTGCGGTATTTATGGCTAGCATAAATTCAGATAAATGCTGATCCCATTTACGGTGGTTACCTTCACAATACTGAGCAATCATGGTCTTCAGCGTTTTGTTGGTCCTTTCAACGGGGTTAGCCTGCGGTGTATACGGTGGTGTAAATCGGTGGTTGATGCCAAAATCTTTGAGAAGTTGACTGAAAGTACGGCTATTATACTGAGTTCCATTATCAGTAATGACGGTTTTCGGTGTTCCAAATCGGGTTATAATGTCCTCAAAGAGAGCTTTACTTACGGCTTGAGCGTTAGCTGTACGGATAGCTCTGCACTGCACCCACTTAGTGAACCGATCTTGAAATACGGCAAGGTAACAATTACCTTTAGAAGATCTTGGTAGAGGTCCAACTAGGTCGGTACAGGTCCAACTAGGTCGGTACTAACGGTTTCCTACGGTTGTCGGTTGGCGGACGGTTGCATCTGTCCAGGTGTCTGCTGCTGCGATGTTTTGTAGCGTTGGCAGGATAAACACTTCTTGACATATTTTGCAATCTCACGAAACATCCCCGGCCAGTAATATTGTCTGGCAATCCGGGCTATGGTTTTGGCTATCCCCATATGTCCGGCGGTTGGGACGTCGTGATTTTCTTCTAGCACCTTTTGGCTTAGAGGGGTCGGACAACTTCCATGGGTCGGTAAACTCGTCGTCCTTCAGACTGTTGTCGTAGAAGTGACGGTACAGTTTCTCATTTCGGATGACATAATCGGGAAAATCGGTAGGTCCCTGTGTGACTTCTTTGTACTTGCGTTGATACCAGGCGCAGTCTGGCACATTGATAGCACACAGTTCCGGATCGATTGGTTCTTCGGTATTCGGTAACGGTTCACGGGACAGGGTATCTGCAACACGGTTAAGTACTTGCATTCGGGGATTCTGTGGTCGGTAACGCTGTTTAATCGGTGTGCGGTGCATTTAACGGATTTGATGCTCCACATTCTTGGTGGTACCCTTAATACCTTCAAACAAGGGTAACTCGGTGTCTAGGAAGTTGTTGAGCTGTTGTACTTCCCTCTCGGTTAGACTAGCCAGTGACGTTGACGCTTCTTGCACCATCCCTACGGATACGGCATCCTTCTTCTTGATGGACACAATACGGTTTTCCAGAAATACATTGCCGGTAGTTAGGTTAATGTGGAAATTCATGGACTGCAGAAAATCCATCCCTAACAAGATGTCGGACACCATGCCGGGTATATAATTGAACTGGTGTGTCTTGTTCTGGCGGTCTATCTGTATTGGAACAGCATAGGCTCCTTGTACACGGACGGTTTGACCATTTAATACGGTAGCATTTCGGGTAAGGGGCGGTTGTTCGGTTATCTGCAATTTCTTGCAAATGTCAGCTACTCGTGGGCCAATGTAGGACAGTACGGCACCGGTATCTACAAGTGCAGAAAATGTTCGGTTGGCTATTAGGACGGGCAGGTACGGACGGTTATCCCCTGGTAGGGAGGCGGTATTTGTCGGGAGCGGTTCAGGCCTCCTTACTGAGTGGCTCCGTTTGCGTTTCCCGGCTGTTGGCATTTACAGTCCCGGGACATAACTCCTCGTGTACCACACCTGGAGCAGAAGAGGACCCTCTTGTTGGTGCATTGTTGCCGGTAATGACCGGTCTGGCCGCAATGCCAACATACTGCGGGGGTGCTCTTACTCGTTTGGTTACTTGTGGTCGGTACTTCCTTGGGAGCGGTAGCATACTGATTGTTCTTCCATACGGGTTTCGGATTGGTTCTCGGATAAGTCGGACCGGCTGCTACTACTGGTGTTGGTGGTATGATAGATCGGGTAGCTGTAATCAATGGAACGGACTTGCGGATGTCTTCATATTCTTTAACTGCAGCTAGCAACTGGTCTACGGAATGGCATGTGGATCGATGTATAAATAAACGGTAATCAGGAGCAGATTACGGTGTAACCAGAATAATTCTTGGTCCGGTGACATCGCTCCATGTCTTCTGATCAGTGTTTGCAAGTCGATGATGTAACTCACCGCTGTTTCATGCTTCTGCTGTACCCGTTGGCTGATCTGGGCTTCCAGGTTAATCAGGTAGTCGGCAGGTAGGTAGAAGGCTCGGAAGTCATGAAGGAAATCGCTCCAACATCTCCAACGCTTCTGGTTATTTCGGTACCACAGCAGAGCGGTGCGGTAAATATCTACGGTAGCACTGGTAACAATTGCTCTGCTTGGATGTTGTAGCGGAGGCAGATCTCGTCAAGTCGTTCCAAGAACGCTACGGGGTCGGTGCTTCCATCAAATGTCACATTCCATTTATGGACATTCAAATTATCGTTCCGGGGTGGTTGGGTCGGGATTGGTACGGTCGCTGGTGGCGGTGCTTGGTACATCGGGAAGACTGTAGGCATATAATACGGCATACCTGCGGCAGAGCTGGTTACGGCAGTATGGGTGTTCAAATAAACCTGAGGTACGTGATACGGTATACCAGCGGTTGTGCTGGTCGTGGCGGTTGACGTCTGGGTATACAGGGTGCTCACAGTCGTAGAAGTCGGTGCATACATCACGGGTACCTTCCACTGAAATGAATCTTCCATACTCGTAGCTGCATAGCATACGGTCGTTGTTGGGGTTGCTGGTGGATCGGTCACTAGTGGGGCGGCTGGTCCTTCTCGTATGAACTGAACCAGGCGGCGTCTTAATACCTCCGTCGTACCTTCTGGTGACAAACGGAACTTGGTGGCTTCCTCCACTAGTTGTGCCTTCTTAAGGCGGTACACCC
>OY284489.1:45646590-45667139 GCA_958336395.1 Ctenicera cuprea | reverse complement strand
CTGTTCCTAAAAAAAGGTGGGATTTTACCTCTAATTCCAATATTGGCTGGACTTAGTGCTCTAGGTGCATTAGTGGTGGAGCAGCTGGAATTGCAAAGGCTGTAAAGGACGCTGATGCTGCGAAAAAACAATTGGTAGAGGCTCAGAGACACAATAAGACCATGGAAGCCATATCTATGGGTAAAGGATTATATCTGAAACCTTACAAAAGCGGATACGGTGTGTTTATGCCAAAAAAACTTGTAATGAAGCTACCTAATCGCGCCTTGACAAATACCGACTTGTACGGATACGCTAAGCGCTTAAAAATTCCTAATTTTCGAGGTGTCTTTATGAGAAATGATTTACCGAAACATGTTCGCGCCACAGAGTGCGGCATTGTAAATCTGGATAACAAAGAGAATCCAGGAACGCACTGGATTGCTTACATAAAGCGTGGGAAAAGTGCTCTTTATTTCGATAGCTTTGGCAATCTACAGCCGCCAAAGGAAGTTGTAAATTACTTGTCAAGTCGTGGTGATGGTAGCAGCATAAAATATAATCATCAGCAATTCCAGACATATGATACCGAAAACTGCGGTCACTTGTGCCTCTTGTTTTTGTACAATAAACTACTACTGTGTAATTAAAATTAATGGGTTGCAGATGGTCTGTTTTAGTTAGAGTTCAGCTGTACAACATTAAACATTTCGTGGACGTTTACGCTGTCTGGGAACGAGTCTGTTCTCACCGCTCAATATCCAGCCATTCATCTGGACCCAGAAGCTGAATACGTCATAGGCTTAATTAGCTTTGAAACTTTCAATACTATACCAAATGTGGAATCGCATAACAACAAATTTCATTACGTAGACGCAGATGGTAGAAATGCTGTAATTGAAATACCTGAAGGCTCTTATGAAATTAGCGATATTAATAAGTATATTAGACGTGAACTAGGTATAGATAGGGGAAAGAAGATCGCTATTAAAGGTAGTGGTAATGAAACCATAAGTGGATCTTCTGCTGCTGACGATGAAAACTATGTACCTCAAGAACGTAGTGTAGATCCGTTCGTACGCATTATGGCTAATAACAATACACTCAGATCCGAAATTAAATCAACTTTGGAAATTAATTTTCAACCTAAAGACAGCATTGGATCATTATTAGGCTTCCGGCCGCAAAAATTGAAAGCTTATGGTAATTATATTTCAGAATATCCTGTAGAAATATTGAAAGTCAATAGTATATGTATTGATTGTAATATTGTACTGGGTACTTATCATAATAGTACACCCATACATCGCATTCATCAATTCTTTCCCACCGTCCCGCCCGGATACAAAATTGTGGAAACTCCTTCCAATGTTATCTATCTGCCAATCAACACGCGAGTTATCGATCAGATTACCCTTAAAATACTCGATCAAGATGTTAGATTGATCAATTTTCGT
The DNA here is from genome assembly GCA_958336395.1 of Ctenicera cuprea. NCBI lineage: Eukaryota > Metazoa > Arthropoda > Insecta > Coleoptera > Elateridae > Ctenicera > Ctenicera cuprea. The sequence goes on along the minus strand of OY284489.1, from coordinate 45,665,703 downwards.
GGTGAAATCATCACGGTAAGGTTGCACCTCAAGAAACATGATGGTCGTTAGATACAATTGTGTAAGCCAGCAACAGCAGCAACGCTATATTAGCACCGATGCAATAAAAAGCATTAGTCAGCTGTCACCAGTTGAGAGATTAACATCTGAAAATAGACAATTTCTCAAAACCTTAGGTTTTCGTCTAGTTGATAATAGTAGTAGTAGTAGTAAGCAAAAGTGGCGGGTTTTTCAAAAGTAAGAAACGGCATTTGGTCTGCTATTAAACTAAGTTTCGATATTAATATTCGAAAAATTTTAATACTTTGTCGCATTAAGAGCACTTGTTTTTCCCCCACCCGCAGCCGCCACAGCCGTCGTCAAAAATGATTGTTTCAGAAATATTAAATGTTACGGAAAAAGCTTTCCAAGACAATTCAATTATTTATGCGGAAAAACACACCCATCAGCCTTATTCGTCTACCACATTTAACAACAATGATGAAATACGCATACCTATATTACATCAAGACGTATATACTTTACCTTGTAAGAGTGTTGTATGCTTTGAGGGTAAATTAGTAAAGGATCCAGGAGATACGCCTACAGCAACAGGTAAATTTGTAAACTTTGGCATTTCTTATTTAATAGATGAAATTCGATATGAACTTAACGGTGCAGTAGTTGATCGTGTGCGAAATGTAGGTGTAACATCCGCAATAAAAGGATACGTGTCACATAGCGCGAATCAAAGTATTCGATTGGAAAATGCAGGCTGGTCATCAGTCAAAGAAAATATTCCGACCTTAGTCGATGACAAAGGTAATTTTATGATATTCATACCTGCTGAAATGTTGATGGGTATTTTCGAAGACTAGGAAAATTTTAATAAATGTCAGACAAGAATTAGTCCTTATTAGAGGCAACCATGATGTAAATGCAACTATTAATACTTCAGAAGACGAAAAACTTAAAGTTAATTTAACCAAAGTATATTGGCGAGTACCTCATATCTCCGTAGCAGATGTAAATCGATTAAAATTGCTAAAATATATTGAGCAGAGCAGTCAATGTGAAATTAATTTTAGAAGTTGGGAATTGCATGAGTATCCAACGTTGCAGCAAACGAAAAGACATACTTGGGCTATAAAAAATGCTACTCAAGTTGAAACACCTCGTTATATCATTGTGGGATTTCAAACAAATCGTAAAAATCAATTGACGAAAAACATGAGCAGATTCGATACTTGCGATTTAAGAAATATTACTCTTTACCTTAATTCAGAAAGATATCCGTATGACAATTTAAATTTAGATTTTTCCAATAATCGATTTGCACACCTGTATGAAATGTATGCATGTACGCTAAGAAGCCCTCTTAAAATTTTCATTAGGATCGAGATACGTGTGTCATGCATGGAAACGGTACTCAATAAGTGAATAAATAATTTGGGTAATAGTACAGGTGTAATCGGAATACTGAACAGGTGTTAAGCTGGAAATAAGAGCAAGATTAATGAAACCTGAAAACATAAGATTATATAAACATATAAAAAACCATACTGTACTGTTGAATACGGGGTTCTACAAGCAGATTACTGAAAAGGCAATATTTTTAAATTTTAAATATTCTCTAAACAGTAACGCCACCTCCAAACCCCGTTTGTTTGGAGGGGTACCCCCTTCCGGGGCACTTGTTGTTATCACTTTATAACAGTGGACCAACATTGTCTTTAAGCAAAACTCTCGGAATGTTTGACAGTTCATATATATTTATTCGATTTAATTAGTTTTCAGTTGAAAATAGAGACAGACCAAACAGGGGTATTTTACGATTAGGCTTGGGGCCCCTGACACGTCAAAACGAAAGATATTATTAATGTAAGAATTTTTATTAACAAGTTGTAAATACCTGTATTTTCCCCTGCATGTTGCTGTTAAAAATATGTATTACCACAACTTAACTCCCCTTCTTTCTAACGGTGTTATTACCAATACACAAGATAACGATGGTAATACACTTTTACAGTTTGCGTTATTACCGAAGTTATTGATTACTTCCCTCGCAAGGCAACGGGAAACCAGCGAGGTGGATTTTTCCCCAGGAAAACCTCTCTGGAGAAGAAGTGCATGCACTTCCTGTGGTTGGGAGCCCACGTTAAACTGTAGGTCCCCTATGTCTGTCTGTGCAAATTATCTGCCCTGAATAGGGTATAGCACTACAAGAAGATTGATTACGTATTGCTTATATCTTGCTACAATTGTTTGTATTTTCTTATTTTTTAATCAAATAGTAAGTACAATAATTTATATTTTATATAATATATAACAATATTTAATAAGACTTTGTGGACCGCTCAATAAATAAGATAAGTTTTTTATACTTGTCTTCTTATTATAAAAATGAAAACAATTTTAAACTTGCCATCTAAGTTACAAAATAGGTCTGGGTTGGTATTAGAAAATGTTATTAGGGAGCAGAGATATTGATTGAAAAGTTATTGATCAGTGATCAGACATCACGATAGTAATCCTTTTAAATGTAACGGATGTGATTATAGATGCATGCTAGAAGACAGATTAACACAAGACCATTTACTTCATGTTATTACGTACAGCCCAGTTATTGATACGGGTTTGATACAGGTAAAAGCTGATTATTATAGGCGTACACCTGTCATTTGTAGAAAATGTAAGTATAAAATAAGACAGCTACCTGAAGTAGTTAGAAAAACAGATAGAAGTTAAGTGCGCATTCGAAAAGATGGCCCTCCGCAATGACGAATATTGTGGTTTTATTAAAATTACGACCCAGGTAGAGCGTCACATGATATTTTAATAAAATAATTGATACATAACATCCACTGCTGAAAGTAAACGTTGATTTTTTCGAGGAAATTTGTATTTGACCTTGGGGAATGTGCAGAAAGATAACGGGATGCAAAAGGAGGAACGGTGTATCGTGTTAAACAACTGAAATTTGTAAAGACACTTTACACAGCGTTGAAGGAAAGATGCTTCACTTAGCAGGAGGCTGTCAGCTAAGACTTTATAGGTATAAGGATGCCTACGGAGGGTTATGGGATTTTTGAAAGGTAGATTCCTTAATATAGTAAATTCCAAATTTTTATGTATCTGGCGGATTATATCTGTAAGTACTAAAGTATGGACATGCCCTCCGCCGATATAGCCGGGCGCTGAGCAGTGCAGTAGGTAATTTATTTTGTCCGTTTAATTTTATTATTCTAAGCAATCTATATTCTAAGCTTTCTGTTTTTCTACAAGTGGCTTATTGTTAAATTATTTTGTTGATGAAGATAAACACAGATAAATTTTGCAGCATAATTATAGACTGAAGATTATATTACATTTTAATGAGCGTTTGCATTAGTTTAGTAAAATGTATTACTGCAAATGATGATTATATACTTTCCTTAATTTATTGTTCTAATCTTTGAGGGGTGTTCGTTTGCAAAAATATGTGATTTAGTTAGTCGCAAGACATTGAAAACGCGTCTTTAGTTTAAGCCACGTTTGAAATTGTAGAAGTGCCAAGTAATATTTTGAATTTCCATTATGCCTAAGCATCAGATAAATTACGAAGAACTTGTTTTAAATATATTGGAGTATTTTAATCTCGAAAAAGAAAATTTCGGGCCACTTTTGCCAGTTTCGTGTGTTCTAGAACGGGTGTCTGCTGCATTAAAAATACACGTCAACACTGTAAAAGCGATTATAAAAGGCAATAAAGAAAATGTTAATTGTGAAGTTGAGGATACTAATAAGAAATCTCGAAAGTTCAAATCTGAAGGTATGTGTGACGCTTATAAACACGAAATTCGAGATACAATATACAGAATGTATTCGAAACGGAAGCATATAACGCTGGGTACTTTGAACGATGAACTTAAAGAAACGCACATTGTTGATGTAAGTCGTAGAAGTTTATATCGACTCCTTAAATCCATGGATTTTAAGTATTCTAAGGATTGCGACAGGAGGGCTTTATGTGAAAAACCTGGTGTGGTAGAACTGAGAGCAAACTTTCTGCGAAAATTCAAAGACTTTAAAAATCAAGGGCTAAAATTTGTGTATTTGGATGAGACTTGGATTTTTGCTAAAGGTGGAGTCAAAAGAAGTTGGCAAGACGAGTCTATTTTTAGTGTTAAAAAAACATGCGGGGAAGGTAAGCGCAGTATTGTACTACACGCGGGAACAGAAGATGGTTTTATAGATGAAGCAAGTTTAGTTTTTTCTTCCACTTCAAAAAGTGCTGATTATCACGATAGCATGAATGCCGAACAATTCATTAAGTGGACGAATGAAAAACTGTTGAATAATTTAGAACATCCATCGGTGATAGTTTCGGATAATGCGTCATATCATTCAGCTCTTTGTGAAAAACAGCCACTTGCGAGCTGGCGTAAAGAAGATATTAAATTATGGCTACAGAAGCAAAAAATTAATTTTCCAGTAAATGCAACTAAGAAGAATTTACTAACAATTGCAAGAAATCATAGAAAACCGAAAGAGTACGTAATTGACAAAATAACAAACGACATGAAATTTTACGACTTCCTCCATATCACTGCTAGTTTAATGCAATTGAAGAAGTATGGGGCACATGTAAAAACTATTATGATGCACATATTGGTCGAGACGGACACGGTGATGAAAAAGTAATAAGCATGTGGAAAGAAGCATTGTCTACTGTTACACCGGAAATATGGAAAAAGACGATTGAACGCACAGAAAAAACAATTGAAGAATGTCGGGAACGTGAACGTTTAATAATTGCTGAAGTAAACCCGCTTATAATTAATTTACAATCTGAATCAGATTCCGATGATGATTTTGATTTTGGCCGTTACTTTGAAGACAATGACAATGAATAAAATAATAATTGAATTTTGTGTTATAATGTATAATTATTAATTATATTCTCTAAATTTGTTTAAGTTACTTGTATTATACACAGAATATTAAATGATTGTATATTATATCTCTTGTGAAAACAAATTACTCTTAACAAATAAATTAATATCAACGTACCTACACGACTACACGTACACCACTGGTCTTTAGCGATAGCCCTTTAAAGCAGCAAGAATCGCGTATAACTCGTTTCGTTTATTTCTCTTCGGCGCGTTAGTCAGAAAGAGATACAAGTACAACCCACGTTCGAAGCGCAAATACGTAATAGTCGAGTGGGAGTGAACAGACGCTATCCGTACGTCTTCGTACAGTTCAGTTTCCTAATCCGCCAGGTACATAAAAATTTGGAATTTACTATAAACTTGTATAGATTGCTGTTTCTTTTTAAACATTCTAAAGAATGTTATCAGTAAACGCAAGGTATTCTTCAGGACTCTACACGTTAATGGTACACAAACCGTGAAAATAAAAATTTTTCTTAACAGCCTCGGAAAATTAACCGTTATAAAAGCCTTATGATGTTTATAACAAATTATAAAAAATTCAAATATGGACACAGCAGAAACGTGACGTAACCGATACGAAACCTTCCTCGCTTATAAGTGTACCTATGTTACTATATTTATACGCAATTATAATTATTTTTTGCAATAATTTATACTGCTGAATTGGAATTTCGAAAAGCTCGGCACAAAAAATGTAACGAGTAGCTCTACTTCAGCAATTTTTGTCTTGCCGGGAGATCAGGGTTAAGTGTTCGGCAAGCTGCAAGATAGCAGACAGGAACTAAAACATACTACTGAAACTGAAATATTACTGAACGTTTAATGTATTCCTTTGTATGCAAAAACTCAAATAAGGACCCCCGGTGCTTCGAGGGGTAGGCTCCAAGAAAAATGTTGAAGCCAATATTGGCAAGATAAAAGGATTCAGAGTACAAATGAATGAACACCCATACAAGAGAACACCCCTACAAGAGACAGCCCCAAACGGCCTGTACAAAGATAGTAAAGTACTATCAGTTTGCGTTATTTAAAATCGTATATTACAACCACTTTGCAAGCAGCGGTGAACAAAAAAATACATTTCCTTTCCCAAATCCGTGAAGGATAGCGAAATGCAATTAAGATTTATAGATTTGCTCAAATTTATGGGCAACAGCTAGCCTCGTTCCTGTACTGTACCCCTATGCTAAAGCTCTCGAAAAATAGTTCTGGTAGCTTGTTTATTACAACCACTTTGCAATTAGTGCTGTATGAAAACGATTACGGTTATACCGCTATTTTCAAAGGGTACGAGAGAACAGGGTTTTTAATAACCATTGCTAAAGCAATAGAAAAACAACCACTTTACAATTAGTGCTGTATGAAAACGTTTATGGCTATACAGCTATTTTCGCAGGGTTTTTAATGCCTTTTTCTAAAGCCCTCAAAAAATAGTTCTGGTAGCTTGTTTATTACAACCATTTTGCAACAGTTGTGGAATTGATCCAATTTAGGGAACCGGCTGTACCGGTATTTTCACAGGGTTTTTAATAACCATTGCTAAAGCAATTGAAAAATAGTTCTGTTAGTTTGTTTATTACAACCACTTTGCAGGCAGCGCTGCTCGAAAAACGGCCGAGCAACGATACAAATTGTTTGTGCATAGTTAATACAAAGATTTGTATTTTACAGAATGATTAAAAATATTAAGTTCAAAATAATTATAAAGATGATGCGGAGGAAATCAAATAGCTTTTTCACTTTACAAACAGCAAGGGCTCAGCTTGCTGAAGAGACTTTCACGAATACGGCCTACATCAGACTATTCCTGCAAGTCGAAAGGACCAGCAAGGATATAGTAAACCACATTCGTGAAAAGCATCATCATGCTGTCACAGATAATAATACCTTTTAGTAGTACCCTTTATGGTACAAATCAACAACGAATATTATATAATATTACAAAGAGCACTGATCTTTATTAATTGTACTGTGATAAGCGGCGATGGTAATTTGCGCAGAAATTTTACTTGCTCTTTAATCTGATACGTAAGTAGCGCCGAAGACTTTTGGAACTTTCCTAACGTAGTTTGCGCCGACTGCTGAAGATTAGCGATAAGCATCGTTATCAACCCTTAATGACATAGACCAATCCACATTTCTAAAATTTTAGAAACTGTGTAAAAGGGGGATTAAAACTGATAACAAATCATAATGTTTATTATAAAACAAAACTTAGTAGGTGTTTGTAGGCAGCCCCATTAGCACAAAAATGGAAGCTATCACAAGTAACCGTGGAGTACAATTGCTCGTTATAGATTCCTTTAAGTTTACTTACTTACGAAAAATTATTTGTGCTTTTGTGTATCAAATCGTTGGAACTAGGATTCAATTTAAATCCGAAAATTATAGTATCCGATTTTGAGAAGGGAATTCATAATACAGTAACAGCTGTTTGGTCGGAAGCAACAATTATTGGCTGCAGGTTTCACTTGGCTCAGGCCTGGTTTAGACAAGTTCAAGAACTTGGGCTTGTGGTACAATATAAAGATAAAGAAAGCGACATGGGTAAATGAATTCGATATTTGTTTGGTATACCATTTTTAAATCCAGACGAAGTGGGCGATTGCTTTGTCTTTGATTTTGCAAGCATCCAACCAGATGATCCAAGACTAGTTAGTTGGCTGATTATTTAATTGATAATTATATAACCGAGGGCGCTACATTTCCACCAACTATCTGGGCTGAAGCAAGCGATAGCATGGAAAGAACAACGAACGCCTTTGAATCGTTTCATTCGAGATTTAACTCTAACTTCTATGCTACTCATCCCTCTGTTTATGTATTTGTTAACATTTTAAATAATTTTCAAACAGATACATACATTAAAATTTAAAGTGCGAAATTAGGTGAACCCTCATCACTGCAAAATAGAGATGTAAGAAACCGTAAAAGATTAACTTACTTTTCACTTTTTGTTTTTTAATATAATTTAATATATATTTATTTTCTGAATCTTTGTTTTATTTGAAATTATCAATATATTTATTATGTGGTGGTAAATAATCTATAAGCTAACAACCAACAATCCAGCGCATTTTACAGGTAGGATTTACGCATTCGAAAGTTACGTCGGCGCAAATTCCGGGTATACTTAGGGCTCGCGAACTAATGAGAGGCGTACGCAGGCGCAAATTACGCCTGCCCGTGATAAGGTACGTTGAAGATACGAAGTTGAGATAAGAGAAAGAATGGTAGATAATAATTTTGTGTGAGTGAATAAAATAAAAAAATTGTTGCACCGATTGTACTTTGCCCGTGTAAATGAAATAAATTGCAATCGGAAGCCCCGATAAAAGCCGGGATACAATCGGTAACAAAACCCATGTATTTTGAAATTGTTTTAAATACAGCTTAGGGGAAAATGCAGGTAACAGATCCACTCAATAATTAATAATTATGTGAAGTGAAATAATATAAAATGAGTCAGCTAGTTAAATTTATTATATGCTACAAAGGCGATTTCAAAAATCTTGGTAAATACATTCTATAATTACGAGCCGATACGAGGGTCTTCGTTTAAGTAACCATTACTATTAAATACACAAGTTTTACAACAAAATTCTGTGTGTTAATTTATGTTTAAAGGTCATAAATAAAACACGTGTAATAAGTTATAATTGTTTTCGGCTTATTTTATTTAGTAGCCTTCTCGTTATAAGAAATCACAAGCCGCCTGTGGCCTGACCCTAGAAACGTTTCGGCGTGTACAGGTAAAATACAGCCTCACCTGGGGCCCTTATTTTATCAAAATTACACTGCTGAAGAATTGAGAACATATTCGCTGTACCGAGAGAGCCGGTAATCAACAAACAGTGGGAACCTGGGTTTGTTCTCTTTGAGGGGCAGAAATGTATACTAAAAATTAAACATGCATGAAATAAGAGAAATTATACATAGGACATCGGCTAAGTACGGTACATAAGATAGATAAGTTGGGAAGGTCTGTAGGGGATGTTACCCTTGTGCTCCTCGTAATAAAAAAGGTTCTTCACTATACGAGGTATCCATGCTGGCAAAATTTAGGTCATACAGTTATGAGATTACAGTGTAATATTCTTCTTAATCTGGTTCATTGAAGGGTTGAAAATGAAGAGACACATTCTTTATAACTTTAATAATATATTTAATACTCCACACATCATCACAATACAACGATCTACTTATCTCTAACTTAATATTAACGGAACATAATATAATATAAAGTCAACGTACTGCTGACGATGACATTCCATAGCCGAAGTCCACTAGAAGTAGGTTACACTGAAATGCAATATGACATACATAATTAATGCAATAGTATTACGTAATATCTGCATCCAGTACACCTTCCCCGCTAATTGAAAAATAAAATACAATGTTAATTTTATTTTATTTTAACTATGATATAATTTAACTCTATTTTTATGTACTTCTACTACTTTATTATCTATATTTACAATTACATTAGTATTCTTATCTTCTACAACGTTATAAGGTCCCTTAAAGATTGGATCACTCTTATTATTTGACGTGTTTCTTATAAGAATTTTATCACCTATCTTAAAATTAATACAATTGGTCTTTACGTCATAATTTTGTTTCCTTTTCTGTTTTGATGCTAATAAATTATTTCTCGCGTCATTACATGCTACTTGTAAACGATACTTTAATTCCAATGGATAATCTTCAAAGTTGTACATTGGATCTATTTTTGTAGTTATATTCTAAGGCAAACGACTCGTTTTACCAAAAACTAGTTCATAAGGCGTGTAACGCGTTTCTGAATGTACCGTGTTGTTGTATGAAAAGCACCAAAAAGGAATCCAAGAGCTCCAAGTATCAGGATGGTTTGCTGCCTGAATTCGTAAATAAGCACCTAAATGTTTGTGAGAATTTTCAAGAGCTCCTAGGGTTTCATGATGATATGCCGTAGAATTTAGTTGTTTAATTTTTAATAATTTACAAGCTTCTTTAAAAGTCGAAGCCAAAAATTCGGTACCCTGATCTGTACGATTTCTTGGGGTATACCATAACGTAGTATTGCTACTGTTACCGTTTCTTTATTTTGTAATGGATATCCTTCGACAAATTTACTTAATTCGCACTGCACGGTCAAAATATAACGATTGTTTTCCGTGTCTTGTTCTAAGGGGCCCACCAAGTCAAGAAAAACTTTCTGAAATGCTGATTTTGCAGTGGTGGTGATTGTCAAGGGTTGTTTGTTAGGTCGAGAATGTTTATATCTCTGACAGTCATTACAACGTTTAATAAAATTTTCGATGTCTTTTCGAAGGCCTGACCAAAAATAATATTTCTTAATATTATTGTACATGCCTGCATGTCCACCAGTCGGTAACATATGAAAGTCATTAAGTATTAGTTGTTGCGTGTCTTTATTAGTAATAGTCTTAGAAGCATTGACAATATTTATTTTTATGCCAGAGTTTTTTATTTCATTGGGAACTTTTAATATTTCTTGTAATAACGATGCGCATCTTTCGTTTTTAATTACAATTAATTCCGGAATTTTATACTTTTCACATACTATTTTCAGGTCTCTCAACGTTGCAGTTAATGCTAACGATGATCGAGTATCCTGTTTTAAGTGAATTACACTTTTATCAATATCATAGATAATGTTCCCTAACTCATAGTAATTGCTTTGACTATTCAAACTAAATTGATTAAACTCTTCATCTAAAATTGGGCGTAATTCAACAGAATCTAAAGGTGGTTTTAATATCTCAACGACTCCAGGGTGATCAAGCCTGTTGTCAGAAAGAGCATTATCAAAAACGCCTACAGAATCGTGTTCAATAACCCTTTTTTGTGCTCGCGTTAAAACATTTATAGTTGCACATGAAGATTCACTAAGATTTTTTAACTCATTGGAATCAATAATAATTCGCGATAAAGCGTCGGCTGTAACATTTTCTTTTCCTTTCACGTAATTTATACTAAAGTCGTATTCTTCTAATGTCAGCCTAAATTTTGTTAATCTACTCGAGGGGTTAGTCATTCCAAATAAATATATTAAAGGTCTATGATCTGTAAAAATATGAAATTTTCTGCCGTACAAGTATGGTCGAATTTTTTTTTCAGCATTTAAACCGTCTACATTTATGGTATCTAGCAATTTATCTACACGATCTACTGAAAATGGAATATCTCCAAATTTACAAGTTTCAAAATTAGAAAGTTTTTCAACTTTTGGGTTAAAATTTTTCACTTTAATTTCTTTATCGCTTACGTTCAAAATTTTAACTGGTATCATGTTGCTAGTAGGTCTCGTTAGAATTCCTGCTGTGTAAACAAACTCACATATTTCTTCAGGTATTACAACACAATCCTCGTTATTGACAACTCGGAAGTATTTGATGACTTCGCACCTTGGAGGAATTATTGTGTAGCAATCGGATTTGGATTTAAGTGGAATAGAAATTTGTTCACCCATAAACACAAATGAAAACATGAATTTTTCATAATCTAAAATTGCAGAATATTTTAAAAAGAAATCTGATCCTAATATACCATTTATATCACTTCCAAAATCATTAACCACAAGAAATTCATGACTAATCACATTCTTACCTAGTTTTAAAGAAATAGTTGTTGTACCTAGCGAATACATACAACCAGAAATACCTTTTATTTTTATTTTCTTTTTGCAATCAATATACTGATCTTTTCCCAAACATGATGCAACTATTATACTCATTGAAGCTCCCGTATCTAACAAAAAAAATAAATCATTCATCTCATATTTCATATTTATGAAATTTAACGCATTTATACTTAAAATTACAGAATCACCTGTATATTTACTGTGGGGGACGAAAAAATGTTTGATTTGAACTGGAAGGACCTGACTCATCATTTGCTGCATAATAACCTCTTTGTGTAAAATTCCTGTTGTTATTATTATGTCGTCTCCTATTTCCGCGCGTGGATTGACTTCCGCTATTAATTCGCCTGTAATTATTGTTATTTACGTACTGCCTTTGAAAAGAATTTCGCTGAGCGTTACTATTTTGTCTATTACCCCTAGAAAAATTTTGCTTTCCTCGCAAGTGGAAAACTTGTGAAGGAGTTTTCTTTGTAACCTCCTCATCCTTGGCTGCAGCTATGGCGTCTTTTAATTTGGAATAATTTCTTGCTTTAATAACTGTACGTAATTCATGGTTACGTAACCCGTTCGCGAATGAATTTATTGCAATTTTTTCATTTGTACCTTTCAAAACTTTAAGTATGTCGTTGTTACCGTCAGATTGTGCTATCGTTAAATTAACCAATAACTCTTCAATTGTTTTGCCAAATTCATCGATAGATTTTTCATTTTGTCGCGCATTATGTAATTCAACCAATAATGCCGTTGGGGAATGTTTAACTAGTAAATTATTTTAGATATCATTAATCAAGTCGTCATTATTCTCATATGAATTTTCAAACGTACTTTTGCACTCTGAGAGAGTTTAGTTTTCAAAACAAATTTTGTTAAAATACTTTTCCCGTCATTATTTAAAAGACTATCGTATAATTCAATAGCATCAATTAATTGTTTAACAGAATCTTATGTGTTATCTAGAGAAGGCAACAAGCTAGACGCAGTTTTCAAGTCAAATTTTTCTCCCATCTTTTCTCCTAAATTAACACTATTCTCTAATATTTGAGGAATATTTTTCATCCTATCGGCTAACGTTTTACGTATTTTGGCAATAATTAGTTTTATAGAATCAACATAACCTTTTACTTCCTTGATTTCTGTTTGCTCATTAGCAACAGTATTAAATGCCGTTCTTAAATTATTTAACTCGACTTCTATCTGGTCTAATTCTAAAACTTTACTGTTATTAACATTTAAATCTACCCTTCTTTGCTGGTTATCTTTAACTAGGTTTCTCCTAAAAACTCTAACCTCTTCATAAATATCCTTAAATGGATCAACTTTACTCATTTGCAAAGATATAACTTATCTAAGAAAAATTTATTTCTTACTTATTTTAAATTATAATAAATGCAATTTTACCACTAATTCTTCATTCTTCATGGTTGTGGGTAGGTCCAATCTTGTCATACGTGCACAATTTCACCTTTCTATTTAACTGCACTAATAAAGGCCTTTTTTAGTTGTTTTTTTTTTCACTAAACACTTTACACTTCTTGGGTCGTTCCTTGGATCCTAAGCTGGTCCCGGCTCTTCCTTATTTCGACTCGGATTTTCCTTTCCAACATTTTCTTGAATTTTTGGATGATATAAACTAAGACCACCAAAAGAAAACATACGAATGCGAGAATTCCAAGAATTTCGCTGATGGACAATCCCTTAATTTGGTCGATGGCGTTAGATAATTTACCACCATTTCCCGCCTGGGATATAATTACCTCTTCTTTGGACTGGGTGGATCCCATTTTATACGAAATTTCTCCTTATCTTCTGGAATGGCTGGACTAGCTGGAGCACGACTGGCAAGACTACCCGAACCACGGCTGGCAGGCTCGCCATGTAATATTCTTCTTAGTCTGGTTCATTGAAGGGTTGAAAATGAAGAGACACATTCTTTATAACTTTAATAATATATTTAATACTCCATACATCATCACAATACAACGATCTACTTATCTCTAACTTAATATTAACGTAACATAATATAATGTAAAGTCAACGTACTGCTGACGATGACATTCCATAGCCGAAGTACACTAGAAGTAGGTTACACTGAAATGCAATATGACATACATAATTAATGCAATAGTATTACGTAATATCTGCATCCAGTACAACAGTTTTATCTAATGCTTATATAAAAATGAATTTTTCAGTTAATAATAAAATTCTGGACAACTCGCCTGTTGAATAATCAATTAAAAATCTAACGTTTCAAATTTTATTATTTATGCGGACCTGGAAAGAAATTAATTCGTTAATAATTAAATAGAAAAATTACCTTACAATCAATGTATCCTTTTTTTAACAATAAACTACACAAACTCAAATACACAACAGTCTTTAGATAAACACACTCAATTTGTATCGTTGCAAAGTGTTTGTAATAAACAATATGCATATAAACAGTATAAACGTTAGACATCTCACTAGGCAAGGCATATTTATTAGTTTTACAAGTATTTTAACAAAAGTTCTCCACGGTACACAAACCATTATACACGGTGTTCTCGACATAACTAATGCTTTAACTTTGTAATTTTCACAGCTGAAAGCTGAATAAGGAAGGGCTAGATGCTTTTTAATTGGTTGTAGCATGTAAGGATTTTTCTCATGAGAACGTTTTGAACCGGCAATAGCTATTTCCTGTTTGTGGTTAAAGCGGTTTACGCTAATTTTCCAAAAGGAAATTAATTAAGAACATTGCGGTTTTTAATTGTTTTCAATTTTAAAACCAGCATTTCTAAAACTTAGGTAATTTATATGATAGTATACTATTTTTATTAAAACTTATTAAGAATTCCTGAATCTAGTGAGAAAAATCTTTTAGTAATGTTTTTGATCCTTGTTATTGTTTGTATTAGAATTAATGATGGATGTTGGTAAGTACTTAGCGTATATTCAGTGCTTTTTTAATTAAATGTTTATTATTTTAGTAAACGAGTTGAGACAGCATTTGGTTGGTCAGTTTCCTGATGTAAGTACGTTTCTTATTCCTTATATTTTATTTAATTTTTAGTTTTTAATTTTAGCATACAGTTCTGGTCCTCGAGGAGGAGGAACTTGTACCCCCCAGGGTCAAGAAAACGGTCACCAAAAAGGTGACCATTAACAACTATCAAATCATATATAAAATTTTCTTAGATAGGGATTTCCCTACCGTTTTACCGGTTTCTTGGTAAGATATTTTTCTCCATAGGTAGATAACATAAAAATTAAATAAATTTGTATTTTTACAGGTGGATTAAAACTATTAAATTTTAAATTTTGTTTGTTTTATTTAACAGTACAGTATGATTTTTATAAAAAAAGCTAATTATCTCTTACCTTTAAAGAACTTCTGCTGTAGGCCCCTTACAAAAATTACAAAAGAAAAATAGTAATCACTTTATTTCAGTTAGGATATAACTAAATAACATAACTAAATAACAATAAATTGTTATCATTACAAACAGACTTATCCATGCTGTTTAATGGATTTTTAAAAATATTTTGTGTAGATTAAATTAACAAGTAGTAAATTTAAAGTATAAAATACGACACGGTTGTTGTATTATTATTACCATTACTTGCGAAAATTTTTGAAATTTTACGAGGTTGGGATATTAGCAAAAGTGTTATCAGTAAAAGCTGGAAACAATCATAGGTGCTCCCAGGCTGCATTGTTACCCGTGACTGTGTATGGCCAAGGCTCGACACCCTACCTCCCATCGAGGAGGATTGGGAAGTGGCGGACCGGGTCGTAAGGGGCGACAAAGTAACCTGGGCTATAAACTCCTTTCTCCCCTTCAAGTCGCCAGGAGTGGGCGGTATCTTCCCAGCCCTATTACAATGGGGTCTGGACCTGATACTTGCCCACCTGGTGCGCATCTACCGGGCATGTATCGCCTTTAGATATATACCGTAGAGCTGGAGAGAAGTGAAGGTAGGTTTTATACCCAAACCAGGGCGTGTTGACTACACCCTGGGCAAATCTTACCGTCCCATTAGTCTTACATCTTTCTTATTAAAGACTCTTGAGAGACTTTGTGACAGGGAAATAAGGGAGAAGGTGCTTGTTTCACACCCACTGCACCTGAACCAACACGCTTACATCCCAGGGAGATCTACCGAATCGGCGCTACATGCCGTAGCGAATCGGATCGAGAGATCATTAGACAACAAAATGTCTACCCTGGGAGTTTTCAGTGATATTGAAGGAGCCTTTGACAAGACCTTTGAAAGTATAAATTCTGCCTTACGCAGACTTGGTGTTGCATCTACTCTTTGTGAGTGGATAAAGCACATGCTTGCAATGAGAGCAGTGCAATTTAACTTAGGAGACAGCTCAATTAGAGGTGTCGTGATGAAAGGCTGCCCACAGGGCGGAGTTCTGTCTCCATTGTTATGGAATACAGTGGTGGACAGCCTTCTAAGCGCACTCAATGATGCTGGATTCTATACCATTGGATATGCGGATGACATCACCATCCTCATCACGGGGAAGTTTGAGGGCATGCTCTGCACCTTAATGCAGACGGCTCTTCGAATAACAGAAAAATGGTGTAATGAACAGTCCCTATCTGTCAACCCCTTGAAGATAGAGATGGTACTCTTCACAAAGAAAAAGAAGGATGGACCCTTACGTACACCTCTCCTATTCAATACTTCTCTCAGATTCTCAGATACTGTCAAATACCTGGGAGTTATTTTTGACAAACAGCTGAACTGGGAGAAACACCTGAAAGCTAAAACGAACAAAGCATGCATGGCTTTCTGGCAGTGTCGCCGCGCTGTGGGTAAATCTTGGGGACTTTCCCCTAGAATTGCCTTGTGGCTGTATACAGCCATGATTAGGCCCATGCTATGCTACGGAGCACTTGTCTGGTGGCCCAGGGTCAGACAGGCTACGACAGCAACCAAACTAGGACACGTGCAACGTCTCGCTTGTCTCAGTTCTACAGGTGCTATACGCTCAACCCCCACGGCCGCCTTAGAGGTGATCTTATGCCTTCCTCCACTTGATCTCTTTGTGGAGGAAGTAGCTGTGAGGACTGCTTTAAGGCTGCGCCACAAGGGGCTGTGGCAAACAGCAGGCAAGGGAGGCAGACACACGCGTATCCTGGATGAGGCAATCGTCAAGATTCCTATTCTGGATGCTATGGTGGACTACTTTCCTTTACAATATGCCTTTAATAGACACTTTAGTGTCTACGCGAATGCTGGACCAACCCAGCTTATGGACATATCCATCTTCACCGATGGATCTAAAACAAAGCATGGAACGGGTGCCGGAATTTTCTCCGATGACCTAAACCTACGCCAGAGTATACCACTAGGCAAAATTTCCACTGTCTTCCAAGCGGAGGTAGTGGGAATAATGCATGGTGCAAATGCAATTCTTGAACGACAAATCAAGAACCAACGTATTGGTATCTACAGCGATAGCAGAGCCGCTTTACTAGCCCTAGGCAGTTGCAAAATTACCTCAGGAGTGGTACTGAGGTATCGTGAAGCTCTCGACGATATCTCAAAAGATAATGCCGTCTTCCTTGTATGGGTGAAAGGACATGACGGAACCTACGGCAACGAAAAGGCTGATGAGATTGCGTGACTGGCCTCCGGACAACCTCTCTGGGGGCCAGAACCCGTAATTCCCATATCCCTGAAGACATTAAGCTTTATGCTATACCAAGAAACCTTACAAAGCTTCACACGAAGATGGGTTAACACTCAAAGCTGTCGTCAAGCAAGGGCTGCTATTGCGGCACCCTCGCCAAAAACAGCCAAATACTGTGTGCAACTGTCCCGAAAGAACTTACGACTAGTTGTGGGTATCTTATCTGGACACTGCACCCCGAAGAAACACATGCACAGGATGGGACTAGCGGACAGCCCAAACTGTCGTGCATGCAACGAGGACGACGAGTCGGCAGAACATGTCCTATGTCACTGCCCAGCTCTCGCAACAACCAGAGGATCCATGCTGGGGGACTTCTGGCCTAACATGGCCGAAATCAGCAACACTCCAATTGCGGATGTCCTCAAGTACATCCAAAAGGTTGGATGGCTTGGGTGACGTCCAATGTGGAGAGCTGCTGGGGAGGTAGTACAATGGGCCCACCTATTGTGGCCTAAGTGCGCGTGAGGTAACTCACACTCCCAAAATCCATCCATCCATCCATAGGTGCTTATCAGTAGAGCTGTAAATAATATTTATTTCTATTTATTTGTACTTAAAACGAAAATTTTTAATTTGCTAAATACTTGATTGTGATTGGTTAATAACATTTTACCCAACCACTTTTTACCTTAACTATATTCAGGTAGTCAAATTTTTGTTAGTTAGTGTTTGTGATTTGTTGTGATAAGAAAAGGTGTTCCATGCAGGTAAAAGTGAGATTAGAATTACAAGCTGCGTGTAATTATAAGATTTACGAGAAATTAAGAGATTTTTGCAACATGAATAATTTTCGTACCTATTTACATTTCTATATCTATAACCTTTAGGCATATCAGCTTGTAGAGGAAGCAACAAGTGTAAACAAACTGAACTGCTTCTATTGCTTGAAGTATAATTAAATTTTGAATAATAATTACAATTCAGGTCTTGTACTCATTTTTTATTATTATTTTCGATCCGGCCCCTTAACTTCTTGGAAGTTACATTTCTTTCATTTTTATAAGTGACAAACAAATCTGAAAATCTTATCTTATTATTTTTTGGAAAAATTATTTTAAAATAATTAGGGGGTGATCACCCCCACCACTACTTTATTGAGTACATTTAGCTATGTCACGTGATTACCCCCACCACTTTTTTTACCTTAACTATATTCAGGTAGTCAAAAATGTTTCAGTTAGTGATTGTGATTTGTTGCGATAAGACGTGTCTCTAAAGGTGCTCCTTACCGGTAAAAGTGAGGTTAGAATTACAGGGTGAGTGTATTTTCAATTATACGATTTTTTATTTATGAGACTTTTTAATCTTTCGAACAACCTTTGTATATGTTTCTACATAAAGCTTGTTAAAAGTTTTCGAATAACCGGCGTATTTGTTTACGTTAATTTATAGGACGTGCTTATCTTATAATAGAGGAAGCAGTATTTGCTCGTTATATTTTAAACGTAATGAACTGAAATTTAAAAGTTGCGAAATTTTAACTGTGTTATTACTTTTACCTAATTATTATCTTTTTATTAATGTATTCGTAATCGAATTCCTTTCGAATGTAGGTCGTAAAATATTTTTAAATTTTTAATATTTTTTTACAAGATTAGATCCTAAGATTCACCCTATTTTTCTTAATGTACATGTACTAGGAATAAGATAACAATACTTCTATGTGTGTGAGAGAGAGAGAGAGAGAGAGAGAGAGAGAGAGAGAGAGAGAGAGAGAGAGAGAGAGAGAGAGAGAGAGAGAGAGAGAGAGAGAGAGAGAGAGAGAGAGAGAGAGAGAGAGAGAGAGAGAGAGAGAGAGAGAGAGAGAGAGAGAGAGAGAGAGAGAGAGAGAGAGAGAAAGAGAGAGA
>OY284489.1:45585916-45646390 GCA_958336395.1 Ctenicera cuprea | reverse complement strand
GAGAGAGAGAGAGAGAGAGAGAGAGAGAGAGAGAGAGAGAGAGAGAGAGAGAGAGAGAGAGAGAGAGAGAGAGAGAGAGAGAGAGAGAGAGAGAGAGAGAGAGAGAGAGAGAGGAGAGAGAGAGAGATGAGAGAGAGAGAGAGAGAGAGAGAGAGAGAGAGAGAGAGAGAGAGAAAGAGAGAGATAGAGAGAGATAGAGATTCATAAATCCTCCGTTCGAACCCGCTGACCAGTAATTATTCTATTTGTTATTAATTATGGAACGCTTGTAAGTGACTAGCTGTTATGTATATAGGTAGAATCGACGGCTCATAATCAGAAATCCTCCGTTCGATTCCCCGTGATTCCAATAAAATTTTTAATTATTTATCTAAATATTAAAATTAGAGTGCTTGGACGGTTGTCTAACCACTCAGGGGCTTATGACGTCATCGTTAATTTTAAATTAATTACTCGGGGGCGCCTTCCTCATATTCAAATCAAAGAGCAACCTGGTCATTCAAAACAGATAGGATAGGGCGCTTGGGGATTCCCCACTCTTGGGGTCACTTCAGGCAAGGTTAGAGTTTTCAACAGTATGGGTCACTTGGGACTTCCCCACTCTTGGGGGCACTTCAGGTTAGGTTAGAGGTTTGAACAGAACGGTGCACTTGAGGCACTTCCGGTTAGAGGTCGTTGAACTGGTATGTTAGGTTAGGTTAGATAACTTAATGGGGGTCATTTGGTTCTGGCAGACGGCTGTCTGTCTGAGCCAGGTGCCCCCATATCTACGCACTTTGACGCACTTCCCCATACTACACAGGCATACATGAGGGCCGCTCGTAAAACGGATTTATATATTAACATGGCGCATTCTATTTTCAGTGGGGTGTTTCTATTCAGTATTGGATAGAGAAATTTCATCTTGTTATGGCAGTCATTAATTTTGGTGTTAATATTCCCCATGTCAGTCTTTGGTCCAGGTTAACTCCCAGGTATTTCACGGTTGTGTCTATTGGGTTCCATGGAATTGGATTTCCATTTATAATGATCAGATTTGGATTGTTGTATCTTCTAAAGGTAAAGATTTTGGCGATGCATTTTGTAGGGTTTAGAGTGATATTCCATCTGTTAAACCAGTTCTGTAGCTCATCTGTTGCTCTTTGGAGCGTTGATATTGCGCCATTTAAGTCGTGATCTTGAGTGATGATTGCCGTATCGTCAGCAAACATGGCCAGCGAACATACTGGGGGGACAGGAATATCATGCATAGCTATATTAAACAACAGAGGGCCGAGAACAGATCCTTGAGGGACCCCTGCTTTAATTGAATTAAACATCTGTATCAAAATAAAAAACACAATGGTGGCAGTAGGTTATTGAATGTACTATCGTTGGATGAAAGTAAAGTACGGGTCATTTCAAAATTTTTTTGCGTATGTCTGCAGAAGATTTTGAGCTTTTGATAAATAAGGTTGGACCTAGAATTGCAAAATGGATACAAAGCTGAGTGAAGCGATACCTCTGAAGGAAAGATTAGCTGTCATATTACGTTTTCTAGCTACGGGGGATTCATACACAAGCCTTTAATACCTTTTTAAAATATCCAAACAAAGCATATCGAAGATAGTTCCAGAAGTATGCAGTGCTTTTATTGACGCTTTAAAGGATTATGTAAAGGTAAGTTAAGAAAGTTTTAATTAATAGGTATTTTAATGTATTTATCGTCACTATATCATAGAAAGCAACACACTATAATAAAACGAAACGTAATTTAGAAATTCGCATCATATAAAAAAGATGAAAACAAAAAATCAAATAGGTGGCTTGAAAATAAGTCAAACTAAGATTATAGATCAGTCAAGTATACAAACTCTTGTAATTCTTTTTCTACTTCGTCTGATGAAGTTTCAATGTTTGCTGATTGCTCGGTTGATTGTGTATCTTCAGGCACAAAAGTAGTTGAACCCAAGACCCCACTGGTATATGGTGGGGTGGATGCAGGTGAAAAAAATGGTGGAGATGATAGACATGGTGAACAATGAGAAGGACTTTGCATACGAAACGTTTCCATCTCTGCCTCAAAAATTAACTGATTTATTTTATGTATTAAAATTGCTTCTGTTCTTGGATCAAACTGGTTAAGTTGTCCCGCCAAATATATTGCATAGACACTTGTAGAATCTTCTTGTGGTACTGGCTGCTGCAAGAACTAAAAAGCCTTCTCAATTCGGGGAGCTTCATTCGCCTTTTCTGTAATATTTCTCCTTTTTCTTCTAGGAGTGGAAGGTTTAACGAATGTTTTTGATGCTTCTTCCTGAGTATTGTGTCACTTCTGTTGTTCTTTTTGAAGAAAGTTCTGTTATATTACTGCTCTCAGGGGTTTGTTCAATACCTTCGAGCTCGGGAGATTCAATGGTTTCGGTTTCGTTAGATACACTGATTTCGCTAGATGCAATTGTTTCGCCCTGAAAAAAAATAGCTTAATATAATTACCTATTGAATAACTAATATGATACTTTGAACATTTTAATTTCAGATGCCGAACACGCCAGAAGAATGGTTGACTGTTGCACAAGGTTTTGCGACACTGTGGAATTTCCCAAATTGTGTCGGTACCATGGACGGAAAGCACATAACCCTTCAAGCACCCATTAATAGTGCAAGTGAATACTATTGCTATAAAGGTTTTTTTAGCATAGTGTTATTCGCACTCGTCGATGCAAATTACAACTTTTTGTTTGTTGATATTGGATGCCAAGGTAGAATTTCGGATGGAGGAGTTTTTCAGAACTGTGAACTTCATCGTAAAATTACAGCTCAAACGCTGAACTTACCGGCAGCAAGACCTATCTCCGGAAGGAAGAAAGACACACCTTATGTATTTGTAGCTGATAATGCTTTCCCGCTCACCGAACACATCATGAAACCATATACAGGAGCACAGCCAAAAGGGTCTATTGAAAGAATATTTAATTACAGACTAAGCCGAGCTCGAAGAGTTGTTGAGAACGTCTTTGGAATTATTTCATCAGTGTTTAGAGTATTGAGAAAACCCCTTCTTTTAGAACCAAATAAAGCACAAGTGATAGTTATGAGTAGTCAAGGAACAGGTGTCCGAGCCCAAAACTCCCATAAGAAATGTACAGGGCAAAAAGTTGCTACTTTACATCCGGTCTGGGGGGTACCGCTCCCTGGGAGGTTGTTATCTAGACCTTGTGTCAGGTGATAAGGAGTAACCGTCCACGTGTGGGCATCTAACCTAAGGTGTACATCCGGGCTGATGTGATAAGAGATGCTAGTCCCTGTGCTGATAAGGAGGGTTGGCACCACCGGTGCCTCGGGGAAAACCCCAAAGACCGTTAAACCGCAACCCCTGAAAAAACCGTTGGTTCAAAAATGCTCGACCTAAAAAATGTGTTAAGGAGATTGACGGCACCGCAGGTGACGCACGCCCCCACCCCACCCCGAAGGGAACGACCCCCGAAGACGCCTTGGCCTTGTGTTTGTAAATGCATGCATTCTTATATGAAAATGTGATTTCACTAATTTTACATGTGTTCTTATATAATTATATTGATAAAGAAGTTGAAGATACGAAGTTGAGATAAGAGAAAGAAGGGTAGATAATAATTTTGTGTGAATAAAATAAAAGTTAAAAAAAAATGTGGCATTAATTGTACTTTAACCATGTAAATGAATAAATTAAAATAGGAAGTCAGATAATAAGCCGGGAGTACAGGCAGTGACAAAACCCATGTATTTTGAAATTGTTTTAAATGTAAACACTTGTCCTATTTATATAACAATATTTTATTATTCTTTAAGTGTAAAATAATTATTGTTATGTAAAGTAATGTATTGTCTTATGCGTGATCTATGCTCATCATGCAGAACTCTAGAGATAACATCTTCAAGTGTTGAAATTCTTCTTTGAAATCGAAATCTGTCTATAGCGCACAGGGAAAAACCCGGGGTTGTGTGTTAGAATTGATTTATCTGAATAGCGATAAATTGACATATGCTCATCATGCAGAACTCTAGAGATAACATCTTCAAGTGTTGAAATTCTTCTTTGAAATCGAAATCTGTCTATAGCGCACAGGGAAAAACCCGGGGTTGTGTGTTAGAATTGATTTATCTGAATATATATCTGATAAATTGACATATGACGAATTAATTGTAATTAATATTGGGATGTAAATTTTGTTCAAAAATAAATTCACTTTGATAAGTAAATAGCGTAGAAGGTGGATGTGGTATTCTGTAGGAAGTAGTAATTAATATAGAAAGTAAATCAATAAACAGGAAGTGAGAGAAAAAACAAACCAAATCAAAACCGCAAATGGGAAATTTCCAGATGTTAAGGACAAATTTCATATTAGTATGGCTTAAATTATTTATTATTGTTCATCACTTTATGAAAAATGGTTGAAGTAGAGCTACTCATTACATTTTTTGTGCCGAGTTTTTCGAGATTCCATTTCGACAGTATAAATTATTGCAAAAATAAACGACAACTTATAATTGCTTATAAATATAATAACATCGAATTCATTAAAGAAGTGGATGCTAAAGAGTGGATTTTTGAGGACGGTGATTTAATCCAAATTAAAATATTTAGTGCGGTATTGCGAAAATACGTGTACGCCATTAACGTGTACAGTCCTGAAGAATACCAGGTGTTAGGGCCTTGCATGAAGTGCCATTTTAGGGGTTGTTCATTATCGGAAGGCACCTGTGCTATTGCCAATAAAGGAGCCTTCGCAAGAAATATCATGTAAGTAAAAAAAAAATGTTTTAGAATTAGTATTAAATTTTTTCTCTTTATACAGCCATCAGTAATGAACAACAGAGCGATTCATGTTAGTGTTCAGCAGCATGTACCGAATACCTTAACGAGCTGGCAATATTTTGGAAGAATGATGCAGATTCATTTCGGGGATGGTATCAATTTCTTGCTTCCGCAACCTCAAGATGGCGATGTTTTGCTACTGCATACAGAATTTTGTTGTAAAACTTATGTATTTAATAGTAATGGGTACTTAAACGAAGACCCTAATTGGGCTCGTAATTATAGAATGTATTCGCCAAGATTTTTGAAATCACCTTTGTAGCATACATTTATACCATGTAAAATTTTCTTATTAAATATAATCAAAAAAAAACTGTAACCATGATGAATAAAACACTTAGTAAAAATTTATAATATTTATTTTAATATAATATAATATAATAGGTATAATAATTAAGATTGCGCTGAAAGTGTTGAAGTCCCGGAGAGGAAAAGAATATGAAACAACATGGAGAAAACGTAGGTAATAAGATCAATGTATAAAAAGTGTTATAATACTTACAAAGATAGATATATAATTTATGATTCACCCCATCAACCCGGACCTCCCCATGGAGGCTCCCCTCGACTACATCGAAGACCCATAGGAAGGCCGGGTTCGGGGCGGTCCATCGCCAATACATCGGGTATAAAGCATATTCCGGCTTTAATAAAACAATTCCTATGGCAGCTCTCCACCTGATAGTTTCTGAAATATGAAAAAAATTGTTTAACCAAGTTCAAGTAGTGCACATCTTTCAAGTCACCTAAGGTAGTCGGCATTTTGAATACAACTAGAATAGGATATAATTGAGAAAAACATTTAATATACTTGCCCTTATCTCATACCGCAAACCACAAACCACAACAAAACTGCGTATAGCAATATAGAAAATAGTTAATTCAAAAAATATTATTAACAAGATTAGAACAATTTACTATGTAATAAATGTACACTCAATTTGTTAGTTAACAGAGGTCGCTAGTGGTATCATAACTTAAAATATTATGATACAATATTACAGTAATCTACTTTAGTAATAATACAGTCAATTTGTTAGTTAACAGAGGTCGCTAGTAGTATCATAAATTAAAATAATTATTTAATTCTTTATCTGAGCGTGATGATAATTAGACGTAACCGCAATCACTGATAAGGATTAAAATAATATTTAATGAATAAAGAAATAATTTTCCAAAAACCGTTAAACCACAAAATTACAGCAGTTTTTACAAAAACCGTTAAACCGCAAAAGGTGTTTATTTCCAAAAGCAAAGATAAGAGGTCCAAAACCATATAAAAAGGGAAAATTTTTAAAATCGTAATCAGTTGTCAGTTGAGTGTTCCAAGTGAAAAGTTAATAAATCAAGAAAAATGGCTTCCATTGTTGAGACATCCAACAATATGGTTAACATAGTTAAAGACGCATTGTTGTCTTGTGCCAACAATCCGGATGAGTTGGAGAGATGGGCTAAAAAGTGCGGTCAAAATATTCGTATTCTGAACAAGGCTCTGAAGAAAGGGGAATTGAATATGGGAGGCAAGAAAAATGTGGAAGCCAATATCGGGAAGATAAAAGGTATGTAATTTTGTTTGTTGATATTTCAAAGCTTATTAGAGATTAATTGTACACAGGCTTCCAAATCCAGATGAAAGCCCTGCAGCGGCAAGGGGCCGGGTACCGGCCTCAAAAAGAAAAGAGGAGCGACCGGATCAGGTGGGCGGACATAAATTCAGCCTTCAAGGGTCGACTGAGGACCGGGGCCATTATTAACTTACGCCATGTTGACCCGCTAACTTTCCTGGAAGACGCATTCTACATGTTCAACATCAGAATTAAGCATGCTTTAACACAACATCCAATGCTTAAAATAAATGTAGACTTCTGCGGGGAATTTGTTAAAAATTCCGCCAATGACGTGATATATGAAATAAAACATTTTCCAACTAAAAACGAGCACATCATGCATGATACTAATCTGCAGGAGTGGTGGAGCGAACACGTGCAGGACCAACTAATCGTAAAACTTGAAGATTTTCAAGAGCGCGAATCAGGCTGGGCGCTATCAGCCATTATCAATCTTGCGGTTAACATTAACCGATACGAGCCAATACGAGGGTCTTCGTACATTCCTTTACCACCTTCTATCCAGCGTAAGGAAGCGTGTGTCAATGTGCAGAATGATGATCAGCTATGTTTTGCGTGGGCGGTGGTGACAGCTCTTTATTCCCCCAGAGACCACCCCGAACGGCCTGGAAATTATCCTCAACCGTCAACTGTATTAACCCTAGACTGCTACACCTCATTGAAGTTACGATATTGCTACACCAGGGTCATTATGACCCAGTGCTCAAAAATCACTGAAACAAGTATAATTTTTTGTTTTTTTGTGTAGGCTTGTTATTTTTGTGATACCAAAACAAATAATATACGCGAATTACTTAATTTTTATTTTACTAATACATAACAAACTGATTTTCATTAGAGAAATGAAATAGGTTAAGATACATCAATTTAGATATATTAAATAAGATAAAACTTTGACAAAACAAACTATTTAGGATTAACTATTCTAAAAAACTAAATAAACTTCTAAATTTTATTCCAGCACTCTATATTTCTCGATTTTGCGGTCACTCGCAAGTCGCAGTTACTGCATTGTTTTGCACGATGTTCTGCACAAATATATTTCTGACATTTTTTACACCTTATATTTGTTTCCCTGTCCTTTGAATAGGGGCATAATTGGCATCTCTTCCTTTTATTATCTCCTGGAAAATCGGAAGCAGCTTGAGCAGAAGGTCATGGCTACCCAATTACATCGGAAATTGTCTTTTTGGCGAAATCGGAATCGGCTGTATCAAAAATTAAGTTATCATCATCTTCATCAAGAATTTCCTCTAAAGCAGCAGCTAATTCTTTATCAGACAAACCTCTTCTAGACATACCTTGTTTGTTTGTTCTTTTTTGTTCGCTAAAACTAAAAATAATAAATTTTAAATTTAGTATCAATTATGCTACACCAGGGTCATACCGACCCTAACACTAATACAAAATTAATACATACTTTATTGGAGCGATTTAACATACGACTGCACTGTGCTGGGTCTTCTCGTACACTGAAGTGAATTTACATGCCGTGACAAGTCGCTAACGTGTAAGGTGCGCATACAGTAATTGATATAAAATGGCGCAGGGTCAAATTGACCCTGGTGTAGCAGTCTAGGGTTAAACTTAGATGGTATAGAATTCCCGATGGTCCTGGGGCAAGTGAAAAAGTTCGAGAAACAAAACACCATCTCGATCAACGTGTTCATCCTTGAACCTCTTGTGAAAAAGGGCGGGTATAAAGTTGTACCTGTACATCTTACACGCAAGAAGCATGATAGACCCGTGAACCTGCTGATGGTTGCGGATGATTATAAAGATGCGGAGGAAATAAAATACCATTACGTCTGGGTAAAAAGTCTCAGCAGACTAGCCCGCAGCCAAATAAACCGTTATAATGTCAAGAAACATATCTGTGACAGGTGCTTGCACTATTTTGATAATGCAGAAAAGCTGGGCAGGCATGTAATAGACTGCGGTGAACTAAACGAGTGTAAAGTTATAATGCCTGGAAAAGAAGACAGCATCGTGAAGTTTTCCAATTTTAAGAATCAAATACCAGTCCCATGCTGACATTGAGAGCATTCTCAAACCTATGAATAAGAGCAAAGGAATAAAAACCACAATATATCAAGATCACGAGGCATGCAGTGTTGGATATTATTTTAAATGTCACTATGATGACATCTTTTTATCGAAGCAACCGGGGTCCTGGGTGCATGAAATGGTTCATGAATGAACTGAAACAGATAGTCGAGGACGTTGAACCTGTTTATTGGGCTCCTCAACCTATGAAATTAACATCGCAACAAGAGCGGGATTTTCAAGCTGCCACCCATTGTCACATATGCAAGAAACTTTTTACCGTCGAGGACATTCCCGTGCGTGATCACGACCATTTAACATTTAACTGGATGTCAGCCAAGTTCCCGATGACTCCCCGGTAGGGTACATGCTGGAGGTCGACCTTGAATACCCGGCCCCCTTACACGACAGACACAAAGACCTACCGTTCTGTCCTCAAAGAATGGTGCCGCCCGGAGGCACAGAAAAGAAACTGCTAACAACACTTTACTCCAAGGAGCGTTACGTCATCCACTATAGGGTTCTCAAGCAAGCGCTCGAGAACGGCCTGAAAATTTCGAAAATCCACAGAATTTTAAAATTTAAGCAGTCACCCTGGATGAAATCCTATATCGAACTAAATACACGCATGCGGCAGAGCGCTAGGAACTAGTTTGAAAAGAACTTTTACAAACTTATGAATAATGCTGCGTTTGGTAAAACAATGGAAGACATGCGCAAGCGCAAGATAATAAAACTCGTAAGCAAGTGGGACGGCAGGTATTCCGCCAAAGTACGGATTGCATCACCATATTTCCACAGCCGAGTTATATTAAACGAAAATCTGGTTATTATTGAACTAAATAAAACCGAAGTGAAAATGTGTAAACCTATTTATGAGCGTGCTAGACATATCTAAAACAAAGTTATACGAGTTTCATTACGATTACATGCTGCCAAAATACGGCGATGATTGTAAAGTGCTTTATACCGACACCGACAGTCTTATTTATCACATAGGATGTCGAGACATCTATGAAGATATGAAAGCGGACATTGACCGCTTTGACACTAGTGGATATCAGCCTGGAAATTCCTATGGAATTCCGCTTGTAAATAAGAAAATACCGGGACTGATGAAAGATGAACACGATGGGGAAATACTGACTGAATTTGTGGGTTTACGTGCTAAAATGTATAGTGAACGAGTGAACGGTAAAGACGCTGGTAAAAAAGCGAAGGGGGTGAAGGGGTACGTAAGTAGTATAACTGGACGGTGTCTGGGACACTTCGATGGCATGTCCATCCGAAGCACTACGTAATCGTCCTCTTAGCGGTCGTTCAAGGTTACCAAAGAGTTTCTTGTAGCAGAAGAAGTAATTTTTTGTCAACAATAACCAAAAGGTCTTAATGTGTTCAATGACCAGAAGGTCTTTGTTTGATGTATTATTGGTTGCCTAAGAGTTTCTTGTAGCAGAAGAAGTAATTTTTTGTCGACAATAACCAAAAGGTCTTAATGTGTTCAATGACCAGAAGGTCTTTGTATGTATTATTGGTTGCCTAAGAGTTTCTTGTATGAGAAGAAGTAATTTTTTTTTACAATGACCAGTAGATGTTGAAGAGAGAGTGTAGTGTTGGTTGCCTAACTTAAGTGTTTTTAGACAAGACTGAATAAAGTAGGTAAGGTAAGCGTGAAGGTGGTAGGTAAGCTTATTTCACCTGAAGAATTAGGTTAGCTGAGTATCTATTAACTTTACCTGCAGTTTTTAAATTTAGTTATTATTTTTTTCTTTTGCTATTACAATCTATTAGGTGTATTTTCAAATGGGTACTTTTTTTGTTATAAAGAAATAAAAACAATATTATGTATACATATTAAATATTTATTTTTTAAATGTTAAATGTACAGTAATGAGAATTAACACAAGTTATCTAGCAAGTTTTTTTTATCTTCCACGTCGTCGTTGAACATGTCAATTTTTTTTTTCAAAAGTTTCAACACGATGTGATAAGTTGTGTAGCGCAGGAAAGCTGTTCAAGCAGATCCGAAGGTGTGGATTTTTGGTATATAGATGTAATCCATCGTAGTGAAAGAATCCATATTTTTGTTGAAAAAATTTGTTTAATGTAGTATTTAGCGGATGTGAAACGTTAGGGAATGTGAAGCAGAGTTCTGGATTGACAGCAGGCACTTCGTCGAAATTATCAAAACGGCTTTCGGCATCTTTAAAAACATGATAAACGGCCTTGTCTGCAACGAATAGGAATAACATGTTGATAGCTCGAGTACGTTTATAAAACTAATGCTCGTGAGCTGCATTCGGGTAGTACAGGAGGTAGAGGTGACGTTGAAGTGAATTTATAAAAAGACAGATGTAATTTATCACTATAATCATTATTTAGACTATCTTTATCATGTAAAATATACAAGTCTATAATATGTTTACAGTCTAATAAATCGTATCCGGTATCCCAATTCTTGAAAAATATATTCAAATCACACAGGAATAACCTGAAATTTAATGTTGATGATTGATCAAGGTGCACTGTTATTTTATTATTGTTTTTCCTCCTGTCGCTCTCAATAACACTAAATGTTAGACTGTGTAAACGTAAAAGGTCTATTATTAACCTGTTGTTGCTTACACCACTTTTCAGAGCTGCGGATCTTGTAAAATACACCATGTTCGACTATCTTAAGTCAAATAAGAATAAATACCAATAGACGCTTATTTATAGCTTATTCGAGAGTTAATAAAACGATATTTACAATTTTTTATTATAATAGCTTTTTTTAATGTATTTAAGGGTTACATTCATATATTAAATAAGTTTTACTGTATTTGTCAGAGGACTGTATCTAACTAAACGATCATGTAAAATGAGACAATATGCAGACGTGTTTGCTGGTACATTTTGATTGGTTTCAAAATCTAATATTATATCAACAGGACCATTTACAAGTGTTTCGTTTTGTCTACTACAATCTATTACAATTAGAGGGGCTTTACTAATAAACTCTGTAGGTGTAAGACATGGTTCGCTGTGATATTTATAATAATACGATTGTTGAAATTGTGTAAACATTTCATATAATATAGCCCATTGTTTGTTATTAAAGTTTACGTTTAGATTGTCATATGGATACATTTCAGAATTTAAATGTAATTTCATGTTTGTTAAGTTACAATGATTAAATTGACTTGAATTTTTTGTTGGTTGATTTTTTCTACCGGTCTGAAAGCCTATGATAACAAATCGTGGTTTTTCAAGTTGGTTAGCTGTTTTAACAGACCAAGTATGTTTCGTTGTTTCTTGCAGCAATGGATACTCGTGAATTTCCCAACTTCGGAATGCCATATCCAGGTCTACATCTTGTTCCATATATTTTAAAAGTCGTAATTTTTCAACATCGGCTACTACTATATGAGGTACTTTCCAGAAGATTTTATTTATAGTAATTTTCGCTTGTTTTTCTCCAGAATTTTGAATTGCATTTGAATCAGAATTACTGCGTATCAGCACAAGTTCCTGACGTACATTTATTACAACTTTTTTAAAATCCTCAGCGAATCCAAGAAGCATTTTAAGTGGTATACACACATTAAAATTTCCCTTATCATCAACTAATGATGGATTTGATACAGGAGACCATCCAGAATTTAGTAATCGCTTACTTTCATTATCTGTGAATGAAACGTAACTTTTCAATGTAGAAGTTATACCTGGATTTTTTACACGATCGATAACACTTCCTCCAATTTCATAACGAATTTCATCAAACAAAAATGCAATACCATTATTAGTGAAACTCAATGTTTGGTTAGCTTTATTTTCTTCGTCTAGTAATTTACCTTCAATATAAAGAAAACTTTGTGAAGGTAAAGTCAATAGATTTTGGGTTTGTATTGGTATTCGTATTTCATCATTGTTATTGAAGGTCGTAGCTGCATATGGTTGATGTGTATGATATTCTGAATTAATAATGGAATTGTCAACGAAAACACGTTCTCCAACATTTAAAATGTTAAAATTCATTTTTCTTCTTTTTTTCTGTATTTACAAGAACACCTTAATAAAACTAAGATTCTTCTGGCACTTAAAGTTATTCGTAATTTTAGGTTAAACCAAAAATCCTTTAGCTTCGCACCAATTTTTGTTTCTTTAGTAGTACCTTAAACCCTAACGAGTTTAAGAACAATTTGTTTCTAGACGTTAACTCTTTCAATTGTCTAGGCGGACTGGATTGTTCTTTCATATTTGTTGATTTTATATTAATCACTGTAGAAATAAAGTTTACAGCACCTAGAATTGAAGAAATTCCAGCTAGATGTAGTCTAAAAATTGCTAAATCAACAGAAGATCCACTATGAGCAATTGGAGGCTGCTGCTGCTGCTGCTTTGAGGTGTAAGAATTGATATTGTACACAAATACCATAATGTACTCTGCTCATAACCAACTCTCTCTTGAAATTAACTACATTTCTCTGTTGATCACTAATTTAAATTCTTATTTTCGTTGATATAATAAGTTTTGATTGGTAGATAATACAAAAAAAATTCAATGTTCTTATCTTTTTAGAGTTTTTTCAAATGTACTCTAATCGTAACCAATTCATTCTTGAAATCTACTAAATTTCCATGTTGATCAATAATTTTAATAATTATTTCATCAATATATCGTGTGTTGATTGGCAGATAAATAACGTTTATGGGAACTTCGACAATTTTATAACCTGGTGGTACAGTTGGGTAAAACATGTGTAAAATATGTGCACGTTTATCATTGTTATAAGAATTTGTAACAAGATTGCATTCTAAACATATAGCGTTAACTTTTTGAATATTTATAGGAAAATCTGACGAGTGCTTTTTATTTTCCTGAAGCATCTTTTCGTTAAATCCTAGTAAGCTGCCTATGTTATTCGGTTTAGTAAAATCGACAATTTGGTTACATTTTATTTCACACTTCAAAGTATTTAGGTTACCTGATATAGACAAATGAGTTCTAATCTCTTCTTCTTTTTCATGGTCATTTATATGATTTGATAAAAAATTTTCAGTGTCTGTGATCTCATAGGTGCCTTCAGGAATTTCAATCACGTGTCTTCCATAGTAGAATTTGTTATTTGTTTTATCAATGTTTGATATTGCATTTGAACTTACAAAATCAATCAACCCCAGAGCATATTCTTCATTATAATTTAATAGAATAGGTGGATAAATTCTTGTTGAGAGAATAGATTTACGATCAGAAACAGTAAATGTATAAGACATGTTTACTTAATGAACACTACAGCGTAAATAAAAGATTGAAATATAAGGTAATCTATTTATTATACAAAAATAGTAAGCACAAATGTCCACAATTATAACTATTGTAATTCTGATATATATTATGATTATATTTAATATTGCACGAACCATTTGAATTAAAATATTTGTTTGCTTCCAATGGAGGTCTAAGATTACCATAGCTGTCAAAGAAAATAACAGAATTTCCAATTATTTTATAAGCAGTCCAGTGTGTGCCAGCTCCATTTTTGTTATCCAGATTGATTATTCCAGTTTCATTTTTTTTGTTAATTTTCCGTGGTAAATTATTTCTCATAAACACGCCTCTAAAGTGAGGAATTTTTAATTTTTTTACAAATTTTTTTATATCAATGTTGGTTAATGCACGTTTAGGTAATGTTATCGGTAGTTCTTTGTTCTGTGGCCTGGACTTAAAAAAAGACCCAAACCACTTTTGTAAGGTTTCAGATATAAACCTTTACCCATTGCTATGCTTTCCATTGTTGAATTGTGACGTTTCGTTTCTTGCAATTCTTGTTTCGCCTTTTTTGGATCATTTACAGCTTTCGCGATACCTGCAGCACCTCCACCTAAAGCCCCCAAAGCGCTTAATCCAGCAAATAATGGTATTAGAGGAAGAAAACCTCCAACTTTTGGAATCGGTACAACACGAACAGGTCTTATTTTCTTTTTTATCTGTGCAGCTTTTTTTACTGCCAACGAAAGTGCATCAGACATAGTTTGAGGTTGTTTTGCAATAATGTATTTTTTTATTTGTTTGATAACTTCTTTTAGAGAGATTGAACCCTTTTTGGAACCTTTTAAATTTTTTTTTAATTTCTTAACGTTTTTCTTAGATTTCTTTGATTTAGTAGTTTTGTTTGAAGTATGAGGTGCCATTTTCGTTTTCTTTTTTTTTGTCACACAGAGCGTGATTCTCAGTTAACTTATGTTTGAATACTAACTTTAAGTGTTAATGGTATGTAATATTTAAGATGTTCTTTGATGTTTACTACTACTATAATCGTTATCAGAACCATCTTCATAAACATCATGTATTTTACGTTTTTTTTTTATTATAATTAAACTGATCGAAAGCAATGTCATCAAGTTTTATCTTTTTTGCATTTGTATTAGATAAATTCGAATCTTTTTTTTTTTCTTTTTATAGGAGTAAGTTTTGGTCTTGCAGTTTCACTAACTATTATTGGCTGTTTTAAAAAATTTGGTTTTAGACGTTTTGGAGAAGTGGTTTTGTAATTGTCACCACTATCGTCAGCAGCAAAGCTGGCTTTTCTTTTAAGTAACAAAGAAGCATTATCGCTAACAATATCCATTGGTGATTCTTTTGATGTAGTATCATTTTTATTTTTTATTCTATTCATACGTTCTTTTTTTGATTTTTTTTTAATTTCTACATTGTTTATGTTTTTATTGTTTGTACTCTGTTTCATATTTGTCAAAGAATCTTCCATTGTTTTTAAACAATTTTCAGTTTCTTTCTTAACCTTTTCTACCGATTTCAAACATTTATTCACTATTTTTATACAATTATGATTCTTTCGTTTTAAGTTATTATTCCTGTATGCCATACCAAGTTTCACTTTAGCTTTCATTGCTCCGACTATACCTAATGCAGCCATTTTTTCACCAACTTTTGCATTAGGTGATTTAAATCGTTCTAGAGCTTTAGCAACCAACACTATCTGCTGCATGTCTATTAATTAAATGCTTTTCCTTTGAATATGCAATATCATGTTCTTTACAAGCTTCATCAAGTTCGTTAATGCCTCTATCACCCCTAGCCAACCTTTTTGCAAGCTTTGTACCTGGACCACAATAATTATAAGTTGGTATGTGAAGTTCAAAGGGTAGCTTATTTATAACTGTGTTTAACAGACCCTTACCGTTGTAATATTTCATATTGTTTTTTTTTTGTTTGGGTGTGTGTCTGTTATGATATCTACAACTCAACTAAGTATAAATATTGTTTTACATGCTATTATAGTTATTCTAGTGTGAACCACGAAACAATGAAAATAGTAAAACAAAAGATAACTTTAAATGTACAAAATCATGATTTTGAAAAGGAAAAAATATCGAAACATGGCTTCCTTCTACCATCAACTATACGATATATAATTGTTGGGCCCTCAAATTGTGGTAAAACTAATGTGATTGTTACTTTAATAGAACACGAGAATGGATTGAAATTTGAAAACATTTATATCTATGCTAAGTCTCTGAATCAGCCTAAATATTTATATTTAGAAAAACTGTTAAAGCCTATAAAAGGAATGGGATTTTATACGTTCAATAGTTGTGAGGATATTTTTGAACCTTCAAAAGCTAAACAAAATTCGATATTTATCTTTGACGATGTTGCGTGTCATAATCAAGCAAAAATTCGAGAATATTTTAGCATGGGGAGACACAATCACATAGATTGCTTTTATCTTTGCCAAACATATGCAAAGATTCCCAAGCACTTGATAAGAGATAACGCTAAAACTCTCATTCTCTTTAAACAAGATGAGCAAAATTTACGACACGTATTTAACGACCATGTTGGTACTGATATGAATTATGAAAATTTTAAAAAGTTATGCTTAATATGTTGGGAACAACCGTATGGATTTTTAAGTATTTTTAAAGACAACAAAATCAATGAAGGTAGATATAGAAAGGGATTTGATTACTATATATACCTTGATTAACATGAAAAGAAAATAGACAGAAACGGATCTTCAAGCTGATTATACCTGTTCAAAACCTGTTCAAACCTGTTCAAAGCTGTTCAAAACCTGTTCAAAACCTGTTCAAACCCGTTCAAAACCTGTTCAAAACCTGTTTAAACCTGTTCTTTATGCTGATTCAAAACCTGATCGGTATAAAATGAATACTAGTGACAAAAAAATAAAACAACAGTTAATAGCTAAACGTAAAACCATTAAAAACAAATTCGACTTAATTAAACATGGTATGATTGTTCAAGAGAGAATATTTTCGCCTATTACAAAACATTTAAAAAATATTGAGAGCAAGTTAGAAGATTCAAGAAAAAAACCAATAGATAAATTTGACTTGAAAAGTGATACAGATTATAATGATAATAATCATAGTTTGTACGATATTAAAACAGAAGAGTTACCAATATCAGGAAGGGACCAAAGTAATATGTTATATACAGAAACACCACAACTAAAACGTTTTAAGAAATTTAAAAAAAATCATGCTTCGTCGCCGCTAACATCAGAATTCGGTTCTAAACAATCTATTATAAATGAAACTTTGACTGGAGAGAATGAATCGGAAGATGAATATGAAAAGACTCAAGCCGCAGCAGCATCTAAACTCTCTGAAACATCATTAATAGATTATTTAGATCAATATGAGCCTTTACCTAGAAGGTACATATATGATATGATGACAGATCAACATAACGAATTTGATCACAAGTATGGAATCAGACACGATGAAGTGGTAGAAAAGTTTTATATGGGAGATTCAATATTACATATAGATGGCTCTGACATAGTTGTAAAAGGTAAAAAGTATAAAGGAACACCAGGATTGTATGAATTATTATTTAAAAAGCGTCCAGACAACTATACACTTAACGATGAAAAAGCATACAAAAAAATTGTTGTAAAAACAAACGCAAACAGGCGATACTACAAAAGTACAAATCAAATTGATGGTAGTAAACTAGCAAAGTATAAAGAAATTATTGCACCTATAAGTGGAAAAGGGTTGTTTATGGAAGTAACAGATAATCCAATTGAATATATTCATTGGGATGATCCGAATGAACTTGTTGAAAGATTACGTTTACTAACTGCATCCAAAGAAGCCGGTCATACAGGACACCAAAACGAAATAAATTCAATCATCGAGGAATTGCGTGAAGCTGGTATCATTAATTAATTAATTAATTAATTAATTGTTCAAAGATGACCTTAAAAAAAAAACGTAAAAATAAATAAACCCAAAAATTTTGTAACCGATGCGAAAAGACAAGTTGTTGAAGAATTACACAAAAATGCGCGAATTAATTTTAAACGACGTAGGGTCATTATAAAATCGTTAAACGATTTATTTCAAGCTGATCTTGTAGAAATGATACCATATTCAAAGGAAAACGAAGGCTATAAATATATATTGGTTGTAATTAATTGTTTTTCAAAATTTGTGTGGACATTTCCTTTGAAAACCAAAACAGGTTCAGAAGTTGCAAAAGCACTGGAAAATGTTTTTAAAGTACAAAAACCAAATCATTTACAGACTGACTTAGGCGGCGAATTTTTTAATAAAGATGTTAAAAATATTTTAAAAAAATATATTGTTAATCATTACAATGTGTATAGTGACAAAAAAGCTTGTATTGTTGAAAGAGTCAACCGAACACTTAAAAATCTAATGTGGAAAGAATTTAGCTTACAAGGAAGTTATAATTGGTTAAATTTGTTACCAAAAATAGTGAAAACATATAATAATACAAAACATAGGACAATAGGATTAAAACCTGTAGATGTTAATAAAAGAAATGAAAAACACTTATTACAAACAGTTTACAGTCATATAAAAATGGCTGATAAACATTCAAAGTTTAAAGTAGGAGACTATGTTCGTATATCAAAAACACGAGGAGTTTTTGATAAAAAATACATGCCCAACTGGTCCACTGAAATATTTATAATTAAAAAAATAACACTATCAAACCCCACAACATATTTATTACAAGATGTGCATAATGTAGATATTCTAGGTGGGTTTTATGAACAACAATTACAAAAGGTAAAATATAACGATGTTTATTTGGTGGAAAAAATATTAAAACGTAATAAAAATAAAGTTTTTGTTAAATGGTTAGGATTTAGTGATAAGCATAATAGTTGGATTGATTCTAAGAACATAGCGTAACTCTAATAATAATTATTTTTAAAAATTGCTGACTGGTAAAAATCAGCGACTATATAAGTAGAAATCTTATTCATACAGAATTAGTCTGTCTAAGATAGTTTTTTATAATCAACATGCATCTCGCAACTATTGTTGTTGTTGTTGTTGCATTAGTGTTTGCAATATACAACGTTAATGCCACACAAATTTGGGTTAACGAAAAAAATTATACTATTGAAGTTGGAGGTTCTTTTTTCCTATATGAAAAGCATCGAAACTCAGTCATTTTAAACGAGTATGCTGCATTTTATACCAAGGATCGTATACCTTTATGTAAGTATAAAAAAATTTAACAAACTGTTTGCTTTATTTTAAAATATTGCTGCACGTATTTACAGCTACGCCAATTATTGAAACAATTGAGGGAAAAAACCTTACCATTGGATATGTTATTGGTTCATATAAAAACTACTATCCAATCACTCCTTTTGAAGCTAACAAAATGTGGTGTGGAAAGTTTAACTTTAAAACGCTTATAGACACACATCCTGTTTATTATCGAGACTATTGGTGGAAAAATGCTAAGGAATTTTACAAGGCTATGAGGCACAATACTTTTAAATTTTTGAAAAAAGTTAGATGTTTTGTATATGTAAATGACTATTAATAAATTAAAAAAAAACAACATATAAGTATGATGTATAATTTATGAATAATAAAGCATACAATATTAATCATTTTTTCTTTATTTAATCTTTATCTTACATCTAAAATAAAGGTTGTGTTAATATCCCATCATTTAACAAAGCTTCTTCTTTCGCTTCCCTTTTTGTTTTTTTGAGGGGTGGTGGTATATTTTCCTTTTCTGAGTCCTCTTCGTCACTGGATGATATTATAACGGACGGTGACTTAGGTGCCTCAATGCTTAATTTTGGTTTTGTCGTCTTACTTGTACCACTAGAGCCTTCTATTGCTTCAACGTCGTCTTCGTGCATATTAAAACGATATCTTTTTAAAGCTTTTTCCAAAATTTGTATTTCTTCTTCTGATTCAATTCTGGTTCGAATATACTTTACAGGTAAATTCCCAAATTTCTTTTTTAAAGTTTCCCCTTTAGGTGAATAACTTAATGAAACGAAAACTTTATCTCCCTTAAGAGAGATATCTTTCACACCATACCTAATAGAAAAGAAAAAGTAATAATAGTAAAAAGGAAAGCATAAAAAACAAAAAACAATAATAATAATAATAATAGTAACTTACTGAAAAACTTGCTTCATAATTACCAAAACAGCTCTCAAAGGCAAAGCCGCTTTGTTTTCCGTACAAACGACAATAGTTGATGGTGTAGTAGCCATTTTCTTCTTCTTCTACTTCTTACTGCACTGTTTGATATAACTGTGTGTGCTAGGAATAAGCCTTTTATAGGGAATTTTAGTAAAAACTGATTGAAATTTAAAATAATAATCTGTTATTTATTGTTATTTATGATGAACTAGAGAGACTTTTAATAAAACATAAAGATATAAATTTAAGTAATATAATTGCATAGGTCAAGGAATAGGTCAAGCATGAGGAAAGATAGTGAACGTTATATTTTCCATTTGCGTCATTCGGTCACGAGTTTTCTATACAATGTTGCTAACTGAATATTAATATCATAAAGTTTGTTCAAAACATGCAACAAAGTTGCTAATTTTATAAAAATACAATAATTATCTACTGCATAGGTCAAAGAATGCACGAGGACGTTATATTTTTCATTTGCGTCATTCAGTCACAAGTTTTCTAAGAATATACATAGGTCAAGAAAACAGGTCAGCGCATGCATTTTTTTTTGATAAGACATAATATGAACGTTATATTTTCCATTTGCGTCATTCAGTCACAAGTTTTCTAAGAATATGCATAGGTCAAGAAAACAGATCACCGCATGCATATTTTTTTTTGATAAGACATATAAGCGAGATTTATTAAACGAATACGTTAACTTTCTAGAAAACATTCAAACAAATTGTACAGTTGCTTTGCATTATGAGTTCCCAAAAAGTGATTGATTGTGTTGTTGGAGAAGTGGTTAAGAAAATGGAAAAGGTGAGTAGATTAATTAAAACAAGAGATGAATTTAAAAATTACATTAATTATTTGCGAAAAACAATTACTTTAGTTAGAAAATGTTTGAAAAATAAGGATGCCTGTATTAAAAATTTTTCTAAGGTTGAATCTTATTTAACTTTTTTAGAACACTACCGATAAAATTTCAAAGTTAAGGAGCAGAAAACAAAAACTGCAAGAAAGAGATTGGTTTGGAGGGACATCGATTCCTGTTTTAAAGGTAGATTGAGAACTGGTGTAATAACAAATTTTAAAATTAAAGAGCCTATGGAGTTTTTTAATAAGGCATTTAGAAGTTTTTCGATTAAAATAAAAAATGAACTAAAGAAATCGTTGTTAAAAGTAAATACCATTTTTACTGGCAATTTT
The DNA here is from genome assembly GCA_958336395.1 of Ctenicera cuprea. Lineage (NCBI taxonomy): Eukaryota > Metazoa > Arthropoda > Insecta > Coleoptera > Elateridae > Ctenicera > Ctenicera cuprea. Next base: position 45,625,222 of record OY284489.1, on the reverse strand, counting down.
GTGAAACCCCAAACCGGCGAAACAGATTTTAAGCATTTTTTGACTAAAAATCATGTTATTGATAATACTACAAATTTAAAAAAATGGTATCAAGAGCATGTAAAGGACAACATTTTAGCAAAATTAGAAGAATTTCAAGAACGCGAAAGTGGTTGGGCTCTTTTTGAAATTCTTCATTTAAAAATTAATATTAACAACTATACACCAATAAATTGTGGTTTATCAACATATGTTAATTTACCTCAATTTGTAAAGAAAACGAAAAGTGTTATAAATATTAAAAATAATGATGAGTATTGCTTTTTATGGTCTGTTGTATGTGCTTTATACCCAGCTGATAAAAATAAAAATTCTCATAGAGTTTCTTCATATCCGCATTTTAGACAAGTTTTAAAGTATGACAATATCAGTTTTCCTATTACATTGAAAAGTATTCCAAAATTTGAAAATTTGAACGAATTGTCAATCAATGTTTTTACAATCGACAAAACAGAAGTATTACCGTTGTGTCTGAGTAAAACTGATTTTTCAACTCGTATAAATTTACTTATAATGGAGTGTGGCCAAAATTTACAATTTTCTAATAATGCAAGTAATTTTAAAAACCAATTATTTCATTTTGCATATATTAAAAATTTACCACGATTATTAAACAAACAGATAGGACATGTGAAAAATAAAAAATGGATTTGTGAACGATGTTTAAATCATTTTAAGACAAACTTTACATTACAGAAACATTTAATAGATTGTAAAAATTTAAATAAATCAAAAATTACTTTGCCTGAAGAAAACGCGAAAATTGTTACATTCAAAAATTTTAAAAATAAAATACCTGTACCCTTTGTTATTTATGCTGACCTAGAGAGCCTTTTAATAAAACATAAAGATGTAAATTTAAGTAATACAAAGAAATACCAAAAACATGAGCCATTTAGTATTGCTTATTATGTTAAATGTTCGTATGATGATACACTTTCGAAATTCAATTTGTTTACAGGAAACAATTGTGTAGTATGGTTTGTCAAAGAGCTTGAAAAAATAGCACATCAATTAAAATCAATTTTAAATAATAAAATTCAAATGCATTCATTAACTAGTGATGAATTATCCAGTTTTCATTCATCAACACATTGTCACATATGCTTAAAGCCATTTCAACAAAGTGATAAAAAAATAAAAGACCATTGCCACCTGACAGGTAAATACAGGGGTGCAGCACATAATAATTGTAATCTCTGTTATACAGATACACATGTAATACCTGTAATTTTTCACAACTTATCAGGATACGTCAGCCATTTTTTTATAAAAGCTCTAAGTACTCAAGTAAAGGGAAAAATTAGTTTACTTCCTGTTAATAACGAAAAATATATCTCATTTACAAAATTCATTGAAAATACTAATATCAGTTTTAGATTTTTAGATTCCTATAGGTTTATGGCTAGTAGTCTTGATAAATTATCTTCATACTTAACTGATGATCAAAAAATTATTACGAAAACGTATTACAACAATAATGAAAAATTTCAATTAGTCACACGTAAAGGTGTTTTTCCTTACGAGTATCTTGATTGTTGGGAAAAATTACAGGATACTATGTTACCACCACAGGAATCATTTTATAGTAGCATAAACAAAGAAAATATTTCAAAAAAAAATTATGAACATGCATGTACTGTTTGGAATACATTTAACATTAAAAACTTAAAAGAATATGCAGAATTATATTTAACAACAGATGTGCTACTCCTCACTGATATTTTTGAAAATTTTAGAACAACATGCATGAACACCTATAAATTGGATAGTCTTCATTATTTTACATCACCTGGATTAGCTTTTGATAGCATGTTGAAAATAACAGGTGTAGAATTAGAATTATTAACCGACATTGACATGATTATGTTTATAGAGAGGGGTATAAGGGGAGGTATTTCACAATGTAGTAATCGTTACGGTAAGGCTAACAATAAATTTATGGAAGATGAGTATACCCTAGCGAACCAACATCATACCTTATGTACTATGATGTAAATAATCTTTATGGGGCTGCAATGAGTTGCTCCTTACCTACTGGTGGGTTTGAGTGGGTTGAAAGCGAACAAATTTATTTTGAAAATTTTTTAAATACTGCAGATAATAGTGAAGTAGGATACATTTTGGAAGTAGATATTGAATATCCCAAAGAACTCTTTGATACCCATAAAGATTTGCCTCTTTGCCCTGAGCATTTAGTTCCACCATGTTCACAGTCAAAGGTTCGAAAATTATTAACAACACTATACGATAAAGAAAGGTACATTATTCATTACAAAAATTTACAACAAGCTGTTAAATTAGGTTTAAAAATTAAGAAGGTACACCGGTGTCTTAAATTTGAGCAGTCATGTTGGTTGAAAAAATATATTGACCTTAATACAGAATTAAGAAAACTAAGCAAAAATGAATTTGAAAAGAATTTTTATAAATTAATGAATAATGCTGTATTCGGTAAAACAATTGAAAACGTAAAAAAATATAAAGATATAAAATTGGTAACTAAATGGTCAGGTCGATATGGCGCAAATTACTATATATCTCAACCAAATTTTCATAGTTGTACAATTTTTAGTGAGAATATGGTAATTATTGAAATGAGTAGGTTAAATATAAAATTCAATAAACCCATATTTGTAGGTTTATCCGTATTAGATATTTCCAAAACATTTTTATATAATTTCCATTACGAATATATTTTGAAAAAATTTGGAAATACAGCTAAATTATTATATACTGATACTGATAGTTTAATTTACCAATTTTCTGTTGACAACATTTACGAACACATAAAAGAGGACATATCAAAATTTGACACATCCGAATATTCACCTAATAATGTTTTTGGAATACCATTAAAAAATAAAAAGGTTTTAGGACTAAACATTATGACAGAATTTATTGGACTACGATCAAAAATGTATACATTAAGAGTAAAACAAACTATTTCGGATATTGAAAAATTTAAAAAAGAACTAATTGATGAGGGATTAAACGATGATCAAATAGAAAATGCTATTTCAAATTTTGGGACTTTAAAAAAAGCAAAAGGTATTACAAAAGCCTCGTTAAAGACGATAACATTTGAAGACTACTATCAATGTTTGTTTAATAATTCGGTAAAAGAAACATATCAAAATTTAATTAGATCTGAAAAACATAGTGTATACAATTGAACAGAAAAAAATAGCACTGCGTCCGAATGATGATAAAAGAATTATTAACTTTATAACACCTGTTACATTACCTTGGGGATTTCATAGCAAAATTATTTTAAAAAAAATCATCTCTTGTTTTTTAATTAAATCTATTAGCCTCTTTTCTTACCATTAGAAGAATGTTCATGTTGCTTATGAAAACAGTGTAAGTACAGAATTATTATTATAATTAGAGAAAAAAAAAATGTAATAAATTTATTATTGTCTTTATAGAAAGTAAGCAGTCATGATGCAATATGGGATAACGTCAAAGACCAAAATAGATTTATAAAGATCTCAAGCTTGTTGCCGGGGACTACAAAAAGAATACATCCCACCACACCAACCACCACCACTACAACTTCAGAATGTTTTAAGAGAAATAGATTGGAGATACTTGACACCATTTACTGTCAAGACTGTCAGCAGTACTATTGCTTCTGTGACCAATCTATTAAAGTTCATACAACAGGTTACATAAACCTGCTCTGCAACGAAGAATTGTCAAATAACAGTCCAGTAAGTGTTTTTTTTTAAATTAAATAAAAGATATGCCTGTGCCAATTCAGTATAAGTGTTCAAAGTGTAAAGGGGAAGCCGATCTTCAAGGACTAAAATGTCTTGCTTGTGAATTTCAAGAGATTGCAAAAAAATTGGATGGGTCGAAACATGTACCTCAAAAATATTTCAAGAAAAAATCCAACTAACTAACAATCATCAACTTTTCTATTTACAGTAAAAAATGTTCATTGTGGACATTCAAGGCTTCCAATTTCAAAACAGTGAACTGTTTATAAAAGAAATTGCAATTCTAAACATCAACTCTGGAACAACTTATCACGCATTTATCAATCTACCTACAATCTACAATTGGTTTTCACCTCAAGTGAAATGGCACCTCGAATGGACAAAGAAAAATATACATGGATTGGATTGGACAACTACAAGCCTTATGCCGTTCTTACCTTATGAAGATTTAGTGTTATACTTGAAAAATATTATTGAAAATGAAAGGGTATTAGTTTAGGGTGAAAATAAAAAGCAAGCACTTGATAAATTATTACAAAACAAAAATATTATAATAAATGTAGAAACTTTAGGATGTCCTAATATTAATAGTTTGTTAATGTGTAACACTATAAACAATTACCATTGTAATAATCACATTTATGATAACTTAAGCTGTGCATATCAAACTGTTAAACTTTTACACAAGTGGTATATAACAACTTATAAAATAAACATTTAACGTACACTTATGTTGTTTTTTTTTCTTCTCTTAGACCATTTGATCAATATCTTACTACAGGTAATAGGGTTACAGGTAAAGTAATGCAGGTGAAACAAGCTTATTTTTCATCTTACCTTAACCAAGCCATTTTCAAAATAAATATTTAATAACCATAATATTGTGTTTTTATTTCTTTATAACAAAAAAAGTACCTATTTGAAAATACACCTAATAGATTGTAATAGCAAAAGAAAAAAATAATAACTAAATTAAAAAACTGCAGGTAAAGTTAATAGATACTCAGCTAACCTAATTCTTCAGGTGAAATAAGCTTACCTACCACCTTCACGCTTACCTTACCTACTTTATTCAGTCTTGTCTAAAAACACTTAAGTTAGGCAACCAACACTACACTCTCTCTTCAACATCTACTGGTCATTGTAAAAAACAATTACTTCTTCTCATACAAGAAACTCTTAGGCAACCAATAATACATACAAAGACCTTCTGGTCATTGAACACATTAAGACCTTTTGGTTATTGTCGACAAAAAATTACTTCTTCTGCTACAAGAAACTCTTAGGCAACCAATAATACATACAAAGACCTTCTGGTCATTGAACACATTAAGACCTTTTGGTTATTGTTGACAAAAAATTACTTCTTCTGCTACAAGAAACTCTTTGGTAACCTTGAACGACCCCTAAGAGGACGATTACGTAGTGCTTCGGATGGACATGCCATCGAAGTGTCCCAGAAACCGCCCAGTTATACTACTTACGTAGTTAAACCGACATTAACTTTTGATGACTATGTAAAGTGTTTACAGGGTGGTGAAATATTAAGGGAACAAAATACTATTAGATCTATAGGACATAATGTATATAGTTTAAGGCAAACTAAAATAGCTTTAAGTCCGCGTGATAACAAGCGGCGATTTTTACCGCAAACTACTGATACTTTACCTTGGGGTCATTATAGCCTTATGAATCACTGATAAGCTTTGTATAAATATATTTACATGTTTTATTATATAAATAAAAATCAATTTTATAATTGTCTTTTATTGTATAACTGCATACATTTTATTATTATTTAAAAACAGCATTTTTTCGAATCCATTGGTCATGAGACTTATCCATGCCCAACCAACGAACGTACAGTTGATTTCCTTTTCTACGCAACACCTTTTCAACCTGTGGCCTGTTATGGGCTGTCCTTTGGAATCCTCGATAAGGTAGGTTACTGGGTTACCAACCTTTATTTTGAACACCTTGAATATTTCTGTAGACCAGTTGGGGGTGTAACCTTTAGCAAACAGGGACTTTGAAATGCGAACAAAGTCTCCCAAGGAGAATTTTCGTTTGCCCATTATTTTCAGGTTATCGAAGCAAGTCAACGAAGTGGAAGCTGTGACGTCAGCAGGCTTCATTCCTATAGTACTATGTTTTTTGTTATTGTAGTCCCGTGTGACGTCATTCAGTATATCGATCCATTTGAATTTCCCTCGCAAACTGAACGTCTTGTATAGCGATGTTTTGAGCGTGCGTATAACTCGCTCTGCCATTGAAGCTTTTTTGACACTATAAGTTGAATAGTGGTTTACACCGTGGTCCTTCATTAAAGAGGTAAACCTCCTATTGTAAAATTCTGTTCCCATGTCTGTACAAAGGTGTTTGGGAGTGCGACCCTCTTCGAAAATGGTGGCCATTGCCTTCGTTACCTCAACACCGCCTTTGGATTTGAGCGGACGAGTCCACAAATACTTGGAAAAACAATCGATCACGATTAAAATATACTTGTGATTTTGGTTCTCTTTAGCATACTGAGTAAATTCAGCCAAATCAGCCTGCCATAGGTCATCGAACCCCTTTATGATAGTACGACGTCTAGGGAAATTTTTTCTAGCCGGTTTGTGTAGCTCATTGACTACCTGTTCCATTTTGAGAAGGTGTATTTATATTGACACTGATTGCTGTGACTGCTTGTTCGAGATTGAGATTTTCCATCTTATGCTTGAAATTTTGTATGTCCTGGAGGACACTATCCATCGATCTTAAAGTACCCTCTATCCGGTTCTCTAGTTCATCCACATATCTTTTATTAACGGCATCTGTTATCTGTACAGGATCCTTGACTCGTATGATACGCCTATTTTTAGCATCATATTACCTCTCTGTGCTAACTGTCTCATTCAAATGCAAGCAACTTTCATTCGCATACGTGCTTATTTTAGATTCGATCGTTCCAGGAATGGCCTCTACGATTTTGATTATTTTGTTATTGCATGCAGTAAATTTAGGTTCCACACTCTCATCCACATATTTTTTGGTAGCAGCATCCGTTTGATTAATGGGTACAGCAACGTTAACCAGTTTACGATTTTCAATGTTATAATCTCCGGCAGCTGTTAGTTTAAAACCTATTCCGGGATCTCCCTTCTTACCCCCTCGAAGGGTCCAATGATGACGTCCAAACTTGTCCACACTCATGATGTTACTGGGTATCGACCCCAGAATTCCTAAGCTATTATACCTTCTTCGCGCAATTCTTTAATGATACTCAAAATTTCATTCGCATGACCGGTATGGCCATCTTTGATGAATGCAGTAACATTAAGCGCTCCACCAATTCATGCGGGGTGTTCCAATAAACGTATTCTTTAGCTTTACCGGTGACATGCTTCAAGCTGTTACCACTCCAAGTTCCATGTCTAGGTCGTTTAGGACTCACCAAAAGAGGTTTTATTATGTTCTGATATTTGTAACTTCGACTCCCCTGAATCTGCCCCCTAGAGCTGTAAAATCGCCTATAAGCGTTAGTTCTGGTCAGTATGTCATGGTACTGTGCCAGATCTGTTTGTGTATAGGCACGAGCTTCTTTCATAATTAAAAGTTCATAAAGTCCTTCAGTCCCCTGGTATTCTTTTCCTTTGATATTCAAATTCGCTATTGGATTCTCAGGATTAGTTGGATCATCTATGTCCACCGTAGAATCCCCATTTTTCCATTTATCAGTATCCACATCATAACGCACACCGTATGTTGTATCGATTTGGTTCTCTGTGTCTCGAATTAATATATTAACATATTTTCTGGGTAACGCGGATCCTACTGTTCGAGAAAATCGTTTCCAGAAGGTTCTTCCAGCATCTGGGAAGCATTGGGAGGCTGGTCAAACACCTCATCCTCATTCTCGGGTTCTATTTCACCGATATCAATGGTATCTAAAAAATCAGGCTGTTTGACTGTTTTAATATGACGTTCAGTTTTAGACTCGGTTTTAGGTTCAGTTTTAGACTCTGTTTTAGGTTCTGCTTTAGGCTCTAATTCAGGCTTGCTTTCGGATTTCTTTGCTAATTTTTGCAAAGGCGCCACTATAGGTTTATAGGTCTTTTTGATAAACTTGAGAGTATCGAAATCTCCACGACGAATCGCCTCATATTTACGCTTGATAGATTACCTAGCTCGTACAAGGTTTTGCTTCACGAGTTTCTCTTTGACATTCATGTCAACTGATCTGTTCCAGACCTGTTTATACCTGTTACAGAACTGTTTATACCTGTTCCAGACCTGTTATACCTGTTCCACACCTGTTATACCTGTTTATAGCTGTTCTAGACCTGTTATACCTGTTACAGATCTGTTCTAGACCTGTCTCTGTAGTTCTGTTGCGGTATGCAACAGATACCTTAGATGTGCATCTTTATATAGCAGTCAAAGCCTCGGCGGTATCTGCCTGTCGTGTCATCTTTAACTATCGTGAGGAATCCATATTTTTCTTTCCAACACTCGGAGCACATTTTTCGAAATTGATCGAAAGACCCACGTGGTCTTTGTACACATGTCCTAAATTTAACGCATCTTGTTTATAAAGAACAATCATGTTAGCGTTATCGCGTATCAGCTGTTTGGGTATTTTAGAGTACGTCTGACAGAGATAGAACGAGTCCACGCCGCTATATCTGCCCATGCTGAAATAATCACGCATAACGTCCTGCTTATCACATGCAATGTCGTCGAATATCATTAACGTATGTTGAGGGACATCCTTGGGTGATATTATCTCTGCCTTATCGCTGTATGGGTAATACCCCATTCCTGCGATTGGCTTCAGTAAGCGTTCCAGGTACCGGTACTTGGGCTGGTTCAGCGACTTGCAGTAAATGAAAACATTTTGAAATTTTAACCCGTTTTCAGACTCGATTAAACTTAACAGGCATTCTGTTTTCCAGCACCTGAAGGCCCACATATTATACATCGCACAGAATTCGGTAAAAGCGGGCCATGTTTATGAGGCGCTTGCGGTTCGATAAAGTCGTGATCCGCAACTCTTAACGTGTGAGGCTGTTTAATAAATTCCATTTTTTGATGGTCGAGTCGTGGAGCCTCCTATATATATCACCCCAATGTCTGCGGGTTTCCATTAAATGCCGATCGTTCGTCGACGTCGGGGTCGGGGTGTGGTCAACTCCTTGATAAACAACTTACCTGTGGAGCTTCATATTCCGGGGGGATACCAGTACTGTGGTCCTGGGACTCATCTGCAGCTCAGACTCGCAAGAGGAGATAGCGGGATAAATCTCTTGGATGCGGCGTCCAAGGAACACGACATAGCCTACAACAAGTACAAGGATCTGGATAGGAGACATCAAGCAGACAAAGTGCTGAGAGGGTGTGGGAAAAATTCAAGTCTAGAGAGTCCGATATTGGATAGAAGGCGGCTGCGTGGGGTGTAACTACAGCGATGAAGTTAAAAACCAAAATGGGATTTGGTTGTAAAAAATCAAAGCCCAAAACGGGTGCCAGTTGTAAAAAAACAAAGAAGAAAGTCACCATTAAAACTGGTTTGCTGTCGAACTCTTTGTCTACCGAAGGTAGTTATCAGTACCAAGATTCTTATGATCCTGAAATACCAAGTCCCTTTTCAGTGCTAATTTAATCTTGAATTTGTGATTACTTCATCCTATACATGTAATTAACAAGTTCCTATAATATCTGATCAAAATCTTTTTTTTTTGGTATCATTAAGCAGATGGTACTTCAAAGTACCTCTGGGGAAGAACGACCACATTTTACTAATAATAGAATCATATCCAAATACATTTATTTACTTATTCTTACAGGGTATTACAGCATCAAAACAAGTAAAATTCTAAAGCACTTCATGGTATTCAGAAAAACAATTTTTCTTTTTATTCACACACAGGAATACACCGCAAGTGGAACATAAAGAATGACGTTTCGACTGGATCGCTTTGGCACTGCACATCTCGCATCTACCCCTTTTTGCGGAAAAACGTGCCCAATGTGAACCTACATTACCTAATCGAACGCTTACAGGAACACTGTAGTTGTATCTCCTTTTCTTAGGTACTGTAGATGTAGAACAACTTGATGATGGTCTTTTTTAAATATTTTCACTCGTCTTTATTAATCCCAGAGCAACATCTCGTCTGTACGACAACAGAGTTTTGCACTCATCCATTTTTAGGTAATGTTTTCCAATCACATAGGAATTCACGAATGCTATATCCAAAAATCCCCAAAACAACCTATGCCACCACTTTTTTGAGGGGCGATTCACATGGTATGAGGAACGAAGTTGATCATGGAGATCCACACCACCCATAGCAGCATTTTAATCTTTTATTGTTGCAGGAGCAGCAACTTTAATTTTGTGTCCATCTTTTTGTTTTCTTTCCACCTCTACGGTTTCACTTCCATGAAAGTTGGAAGCTGCGTGTACTACTCATTTATAGTAACTCACGCCTGTATTAGAAACCCGAAAATCAAAATCGCCTCTTTTCATGTCTTTATCAGATCTTAAATGTCGTGGAGTTCCTATTCGTTTGGAATTTTTCGTACCACAAGCCAGAGTTTTTTCTAACTTTAATTTTTCCAGTAGTTTTTTTATAGAGTTAAAGAAATTATCAAAATACACTATTTTATTTTTCCCCCACTCTGTTTCAGTCAAGAACAAAACAACCTTTTCACCTAAACCATATTCTTTGTATTTTGCATCCATTACGTGGTACTTTCCCTGGTATAGTCAAATTTCTTAACAAACCCATGCTGATCTGCTAGGCACCAAAGCTTGTATGTATGTTTCATTGGATTGTACTGCTTTATGGAGCTTCTACCCTTGAAACGAATCATTGATTCATCAACGCTCAAGATCCTTGTACCATAATACACAGCTGAAAACTGTTTGTTCAAACAGTCAAGCAATGGACGCACTTTGTAAATTTTATCCTTGTTTTTATTGTCCAACAAGCTATTGTCATTTATATGCAAATTACTGAGAATATCTTGAAATCTGTTTCTAGACATTGCTTTGGCCACGATTGGTACAGCCAGGTCTTCGCTTGTAGACCAATAATTAATTTGCCAAGCCCGGCAGCTGGTGATATCCCATTAAAAAAATTATGCCTATAAAAGTAAGTAGTTCCTTTTCGTCCAATTTTAGATTGCGTCCTTTTTGCGTTGCATAAAGATTACTCTGAAATGTAGTCATTGTCACAGCGTCTCCCAATAATTTGATAAATAATTCTGTTGGTGTATGACAAGCAAATAATTCATCATCTTTTAGTCCTTCTTGTCCAATGTAATCGGGAATCTTTGTTTCTCTCTGTTGTTTTACCCAACTTCTGTTTGGTTCAGGTTCCTCAGATTTCTCTTCGGTAACTGGGAGTGAAAGAGGTTGTGTAAATGTGCCATTTTCTAGGATGCCAATTTCATCTAGCACAATTTCTACAAGAACAGTTTGACTAAAATTAAATGTATTACAAAAAATATTAGAATTTGTTACCATCTACGTTGTCTTCTAAATAATTTTCATCTTCGTCTTCGTCAGGTTCAACATCTGTATCCGGTGAATTATCTAGGGGCATGTAATCATCTAAGTCATCCTCTTCAATTATACGTAGCAATTCTTCATCAGTTAGAGCACGTTTTCTTTCCCACTTATCCATAATTACGCTAAATAAACAACCAAAAAATTTTAAATAACCGGCATAACCTAACTTTTGCTATAATGTTTTATAAGCCAAAGGTACTTTTAAGTATCAAAACTATTTGTATCGATAATATAACTTTGGTGCATGGAACAATAGTATTTCTTATTAAAATAGTACTTACGGTAATAAACAATAGTATTTCTTATTAAAACAGTACTTACGGTAATAAAATATTGCCACAAATATAAGGTTATTCATTAAAACTCACTAAAACCTATTAAATAAACCGTTTCTGTACACAATGTACGAGCACATCTGCACAGCTGTCAAGTTTCACAGTTACAACTAAACACCTAGATTTTGCCAACTTAATCATTCTTGGTTTTGATTACTAAACGGTACTAGAAAGGATCGCTGGGACAGAAACGCCATAATTTTACTAATAAGAAATATATACCTTATTGACGGTCGAGGACTTTAAAGTACCGGTGGTAGATTAGGGGCTTTTTTTAAAAAATAAATCTGGGAGACAAAGAGTTATAGTTCAGAAAGCCGTAAAAAAATCCGGAGCATCCTTGCTGAAAGATATGATAAAGGTTGGACTCTTGGCGGCTAAACAGGTAGTCAAAAGCGTGGGAGGCAAGAAAAACGTTAAGGTTCCCCGGGTTATACCTTTACCCAAAGAAGGAGGGTTCCTACCTTTTCTCGTGCCACTTTTTGCAGGCTTATCGGCCGTTGGAGCGCTTGCTGGTGGTGCTTCGGGCATCGCAAAAGCGATAAACGAGGCCAAGGACGCCAGAAAACAGCTGGGCGAAAACGAGCGTCATCATCAGGTCATGGAAGCGATAGCGCTCGGAAAAAAAGGCAACGCTCTTTATCTACGACCTTACAAATCCGGTCGTGCACTAATATCTGAAACCGTATCCAAAAAACTGATAAAACTGCCTCGAAGGTCATTGACCGATGTAGATGTAGAAAATTCACGAAAGATGTCCCATATTTTAGAGGAGTGTTTATGCGCGACAGTCTTCCTCACAAACTGGTGACCTTGGGCCCCCGCTCGAAGTGCTCAAGTATTTTCGAGGTTGCAAGATGGGATATAATTACGAAAGAGAGCAACAATACAACACCGTAATTTGCGAACATCTCTGTTTAAATTTTTTAAATAAGATATATGAATAAATAATATTAGCATCATTCTCAGTACAGAGGTTTGTCTGGAAACATGGCGTATTTTACCAGATCTACGGCTAGTATCATCGATTCCTCATACAACAAGATATTAATCAACCTTTTACATGTTCACGGTATAACATTTACCGCTATAGAAACCAACATAAAAAATAAACGAATAACAGTACACCTTAAGAATCCAGCGCCGTTAAATTTCGCATTATTCCTGGCCGATTTGAACATATTCCTGGACTGGGAGACCGATTACGAATTATTGGACGAGTCATCTGGTCAGGTTACTCACCCATTCAAAGGACCTACAGTCTATATCGTTTTACTTAGTGTAATAAATAACAGTGTCGGCATAGTTCGTCTTTAATCATGTCTCAGACATTCACCTTGACGGGCACGGGCAACAAAATCAGCGTCGATTATTTCCCACCCATCGATCTGCATCCCGATTTCGAATACGGACTCGGGCTAGCAGGATTCTACGGATGCAATTCCATTAAAAATATTTACGAGGGCAACAACAAGTTATATTACGGCAGGGATAAAGTCGTTACCAACTTGATTGTGGCGGGGGAGACGTTCGTAATGCTTCGCGGGGCAAGCTTGTAGGATGTGCGAGAGTGATTCCACGCGATCGCACCCCGCTCGGCATTTCCGCTGCTCCGGTGGATTGTAAGGGATGCCAGCGGTGGGCAAGTTGTTTGTGCGTAACTGCACAGCCCGTACGAAATCTCTCCCGGTCCATCCCTGGGGTGTATTGATCAACCAAGAGCGGCTGGCCGTATCCTCCACGGCGCCTTCCAAACCCTTGCTGTAAGGCCGCGTCGCCACTTCTTCCCTCCACCTCGGAATCGGGTTGCCCATCCTCGCCAATCTCTCCACTCTCGTCTTAAAGGCAAGGGCATAACCAGCGGAAAGGATTGTAGTAATAGTTGAGTCGCCCCTCATAGACAGGACCTTCAGACGGTTAGAGAGGATGTAAGGTATTCTCGCACGAAGCTGGGGGATGCCAAGACCTCCATCCCTTATGGCGGCGAAAAGATATTGGTCGCCGGTGTGCGTTGAGAGATGCAGCGAATGCTTGGTAAACTTTTTCACGAGCCGGTCGCTCTCGTTCAGCATCGCACCCATCACGGCCGAAGATTGAAGACCATGCTATAAACGAGGTATCAGGTGTACTTTTAGAATTGTCAGCTTCTGATCCGGTTTTAGTGGGGCACACTGGAGGTTTCTCAGCCATCGAACCAGGTTGAAAATGGTTAGCTTGGAAGTGCCTATGCTACTAAAGTGCAGTCCAAGGTACCGGAAGGTTGTTAAATCGGCTAGGGCTGGTATAAAAATATTCCCTATCTTGAAAAGCGGTTTAGATCTGACCACGCTTTGCCTCTCGAGTTGGTAGCCGAGATGGCGAAACATTTTCTTGGACTGAGAAACATGCCCCGAGCCTCCAAGAACCGGGTGGTGTGGTTCAGGGAGGTGGGCATGTGAAGGTCTTTATCAGCAAGTAGCACGAGGTCATCGGCGAAGGCCATGGCTGAGATTTGTAGTTCTGGCACCAAGGAACCTCCATCGGGGCTGTTATTGAGTTTGGCCAGAATCTCATCAATAAAGAGGTTAAAAAGTAAAGGACTGAGGGGGTCCCCTTGTTTCACCCCTCTACGAAATAAAATGTCTTTCGATTTAAGGCCGCCTAGGAAGATGTTGGTATAGGCGCCTCGCATCATAGCCTCCAGATATTGGCACATGAAAGGTGGGACCCCGAAGCGGCGGAGGGCTCTTAAGATAGATTGGTGTGACACGGAGTCGAATGCCTTTTTAATGTCCAGGGAAACAATGTTATAAGGTTTCTCGCTCACCCTTCTGGATCGGATGTAGTGTTCCAGAAGGAGCATATTCGGCAGTGTGCCGTCAGTCTCGATAAAGCCGCGTTGGTGTTGGCACAGGTGAGTCGCTTGGCGAGGAGGCGGTGGAACAGTCTCTGGACAGCGGAACCGATAGTAATAGGTCTCCAATTTCCAGCGTCCCTCCGATCGCCTTCTTTGGGGATAAGGATGGTTCGGCCTCTGGACCAAGAAGAAGGTATCAGTTGCCGATAAAGTAAGGTGTTAAACAGATGTCTTTCAATACTTGCCATGTGTTGCTTATCAGTCGGGCTAGCAGGATTCTACGGATGAAATTCCATTAAAAATATTTACGAGGGCAACAACAAGTTATATTACGGCAGGGATAAAGTCGTTACCATACCAGATGGTGCCTACGAAATAGAAGAGTTAAACAATTACCTTCAGTCTCAAATCAACGCCCACGGGGCATTGGCTTTCATTTTAAGACCCAACGACAATACTTTAAAGGTCGAAATTAAAAGCCATTACGACATTGACTTTACAAAGGCCACTTTTATCGGACGTATGATAGGTTTCTCCCCTAGAATACTACATCCCGGCAAAGTTCACGAGTCTGACTTGGACGTTAGAATACTCAAGGCTACCAACATTCACGTGGAGTGTAACATTACCTCGGGAGCCTACCGCAACAGCTCGTTATCTCATTCGATTTTCGAGCTTCGCATCTCGGTGGAACCGGGGTTTAGACTGGTCAACGTGCCGGCCACCATATTGTATTTACCCCTTAACGTTCGCAAGATAGACAACATTACCTTGAGATTGTTTTGTTGTTGTTGTGTGAATTTTGGCCAGGAACAATTCACAATACGTCTAGAGTTGAAACGATATGGGTCTAAACATTTTCTATAAAAAGTCACATACATCAGTAGTAGGCGGCAGTTTACAAGTGGATGCTAATTCGCTCGCGTCGGGACAGCTTACCAGGCAGGATGTTAATTTCTTAAACTCTTTGGGTTACCGTGTGCTCTGTAAATATGGAAGAAGCTTTAAAAAACGTGTTCGAGAACGCTCGCTACGAGGACCTGATCGTAGAATCTGATGAGCGTACCTATCATCCTTACGCGACCAACGACTATGATAACTCTGACGATATCAATCTCATCATCCAGAAGGCTGATATGCTCACTGCTACTTACGCCAGTTCCATCTACATCGATGGCACAGTGACCTCCGACGATCCGCCTAAAGGTCACGTGTTGACCAACAATGCCCCTCTGTTCCTTTTTGAGAAAATACGTTTCGTGTTGGGCGACCAGACCATTGAGAGCTACAGATCGCCGGGTCTCAGCAGCGCCATCAAGGGATACGTTTCGTACACCCAGGAAGAAAGTAAAGCGCTTTCTCAAGCGGGATGGAGCCCATCAAACCAAAAATTGCAAATATGTCCCAACGCGACTACATTTTGCACCTCCATTCCCCTGCGCCATATGCTCGGTTTCGCCGAGGGATACAGGCGCCCCATCGTTAACATGCGTCAAGAATTAATTTTGACTCGTGCAAAGTCGGACGTAGATTGTTACCAGGGAGAAGCGGGTGTAACGGTTAAAATAACTGAAATGAGCTGAAAGGTGCCGTACATTGTTTCCAGCGATGTCGGAAAGTTGGGATTGTATGACAAAATAAACAAAAACACTCCAATATCCGTTTCGTTCCACGCTCGAGATCTCTACGTCTATCCTAACCTGCCTCAAACCACGTCCATAGTGTGGCCGGTCAAAAGCAGCAGCGGTTTCCAAAGACCTCAATGGATTCTGGTTGCATTTCAAGACAACAAAAAGAACCATAAAGAATCGATCGCTTCAGATCTGGATCATGTCAATATTACCAACTTGAAGGCTAACATCAACAACAGGAGGTATCCATACGAGCAGCAAAATTACGATTTCTCCAAGAACAAGTACACCGACGCATACGAGGAGGAGTACCTGAATTTTAGAGCTCAATACTATGACAAGTCGGAAGTGGCGGCCTTGTTCGATTACAGAGAATTCAAGGACAAGCCTGTATTCGTAATGGATTGTACAAAACAAAACGAAAGCGTTCAGAATATAGTGGTCGACCTAAAATTGGAACTGGAAGCCTCTGAAGCGTTTAATAACGGGACTGCCGCT
Source organism: Ctenicera cuprea (assembly GCA_958336395.1). Lineage (NCBI taxonomy): Eukaryota > Metazoa > Arthropoda > Insecta > Coleoptera > Elateridae > Ctenicera > Ctenicera cuprea. The sequence continues at coordinate 45,608,597 of OY284489.1, read as the reverse complement.
TATTGTCTTATTCTTCACGACGTATTGCTGCAGTACTAGCCATTCACGGGTCTGGTTAGAAAAATGTACGTGGTAGCAGACTTCAAGCTTTCAACACTCCCGAGTTTACTGCCAAGGAACTTGCCGTGTGGGATGGCTCCTGTTTGTCGCATTACCTGTTCAAACCTCCGTTTCCGTTCTCCGTACTTAATATGGAACAGAGAAGGCAGGCTTATTGGTTACAACGCAACCGTCACGGTTTAAAATGGAATCAGGGTTATGTAGACCTCAAGGATCTTCCAACAATTTTACAACACGACACGAGGCGTGCTCACACGGTTTTCTGTAAGGGATTGGAAAAGGAGGCGTACCTGAAGAAGTTTTTGGGCGACAAAGTCCAAACCGTGGAAGACTACCAATTCAAGCTTCATCCCAGCGCACCCGAATGTTTTTATCATAGCTTAAGCTTATGTCATTGTGCTATTAATAACTGTAAATTATTGTATCGGGAATTTCAAAAAAGATAATAAAACAGATACTGTTATATAACCGCACGTAAAATATGCAAGTAATTTTATTATTTGACGAACAAAATAATTAGTGTATTCTAGACAACAAAAAATAATACCACGTAAATTAGATCAGAAGATAATATAATATGTATTGATATCTAAAGTACTACAACCAAGAATTAGAAATTGCGATAACTGCGACGGCCATCCGGTGTATCATCATAGAAAATTCCTGGATTAACATCAGAGTTTTCATGTCCTGGGCTCAAAGCTGAATGTGAAATAGGCGTTGGTGTTTGAGGTGAAGGAGCATCTACTTGAACTTGCCACTGAGTTGCATAATTATTGTCTTGATTGGTTGGACTTATAAGAGGTGAACAACACACAGAAGATGATGAACTATTTGAATAAAGTGGAGGTACTTGGTGTTGCACTGGACGATTATATGTAGTCGCAGTGGGAATTTGGTTAATCTCCAAATTTTTCATTTCATATTCACTAACTAGACTTGATATCTTTGATTTTATTTCAATTTGAAGTAGAGGTGAAAAGGTTCGTACTGTTTCCAGCATAGCATCAAAAAATTTCTGCAATAGATCTGCTTTTTTACCGACTCTTGAAGCCTGCTTCTCATCAAAATAATTTTTTAGCACCTGTGCCATTGCACTATTTGGTTGTCTGGTAGATTTCGATGTAGATGCTCTAGATTCCGGAGTTGCTGTTATATTGTTGTCGGATGGAAGATGCTGAAAGGAATCTGTAACATTTTCTGTGTCGAATAATATTGGTGATTCGTCATCGAAATTGTTAACAGATTCCTCTCTTGGCTGGCTCTCTGCAAGATTTGACCTCTGTCCTCTTTTCGAGTAGAAAGGAATCAGGAACGACATTACGTCTTCATACTTCCATTTTTTTCTTCCACTAGGTGCTTGTCCACTAACAGTTTTTCTGCCTCGCAGGGCTTTCCGAAAAGCATCTCTAAGCAACGTCCATCTTTTTTTGCAATCTGCAGCTATAAACAATAAATATTAATTTTAAACAGATTATGTATAGCTGACTTAGAATAATTGCTATAACTAGCTCTAGTAATATACTGTAATGTGTATGTATTTTTAATAATAAATTAGTATCTAAAAGGAAATTTTCTTAATTGCAGGTTTCTAGGCTATGGCGATTCCAATTCTACGATCAGTTTTAGTTATAGATTAGGGGAAACAACGGTACGAGAAATCATCTATGATACATGTGTAAAAATATGGGCTACACTCTTGGTGATGCCCACTCCGACGCTGGAACAATGGCAAAAAATAGAGGAAGGATTCCGAACAAAATGGAACTACCCTAACCGTGTAGGGGCTGTAGACGGTAAACATATCGTATTTGAAAAACCTCCAAATTCAGGATCCCTTTTCTATAATTATAAAAAGGAATTTAGCATCGTTCTACTCGCTCTAGTAGATTCAGAGTATAGATTTATCTCTGTTGATGCGGGAGCATTTGGTCGTAACAGTGACGGAGGAATATTCCGATCATCTCAGCTTGGAAAAAAACTGTTAAGAAACGAATTAAATCTACCTAACGAACCCAAACGGATGTCGTTTTGCCTCATGTAATTGTTGGGGATGAAGCATTTCCCTTATTACCTAATGTAATGAGGCCATACTCAGGAAGTCAAACAAGCAATAATGAAGCAAACAGAATTTATAATTATCGTCACTGCAGAGCTAGACGTGTAAGCGAAAATGCTTTTGGAATTATGGCGAAAAAATTTAGAATTTTTTTTTTAAGTTCATATCTCGCCGGATTATCTAGACATAATTACTTTAGCTTGTACTGCATTGCACAATTTTTTAAGGAATGATTCTTGTGCTTGGCAACCTGGGGAACTTGAGGCTCAGGATGTACCAGAAGGTCTTGATAACCTGGTTAATATTGGTGGTAATTTTCAGCGAGAGGCTTTTAATATCAGGGAACAGTTTAAACAATATTTTGTGTCCAATTAAGGAAGTGTGGCATGGCAACGCGAGAAAATCAATGCAGGAAGATATGTTTATGAAGGTTAAACTATATTTATATGGTATATACTTTAAGATCTAACATAACTTACCTACTTTTATACTCCTTAACTTGCCTGTTTAAATTTTTTTATTTAGTAACACATTTTTGCATTTTGTGGTCACCCTGTACGTGATATTTAATTTTTAATTACCTCAACAGTAAATTATAACAAAGTTCCCAATATGTTGCATACTTTTTAAGACACACTGTAAATTTTTTAATTTATATTTGGACATTTACAACGGAATTCTAGATAAAAATGTTAAAAATAAATGTGTGGTCACTAATACATTATTTTTACTTACCAGAGTTTCCTGTTTTTTTTGCAACCTCACTCCAAGCGTTCTCTTTACGAACATTGTCGTGGTAGTATCTATTTTGGGGATCGTATAATATAATATACTCACGCACACTTTCAATTAAAAGTCCGTCAGACATAGTGATGATTCCTGCTTATCTAAACTACTAGTTGAAAATAGTTAACGACCGTAAGAGCATTCGGCAGTTTTTGCCCCCTTCTATCATTCTTTGCCGATGCCGAGACGATCCGGCCGGTCTGAGCCGGCCGAGCCGATGCAGTGCGCGGCGATGCATTTAATTTCCTGTATAGCAAAACCTGCCGATCGTGCCGTTCCGAGCGGACTGATCCGAGCCGATTCAGTGCGCGTCCTGCTTAACAATGAAAATCGCATTGCTGTAGCTTTTCTGCTTCTTGAAATATAAGGTCTCAAAGAAAATGTGCAAAATTGAAGCAGGTGGCAAGTAACCTTTTTCGAGGCGAAATTTGGAGACCTAATTTTGGCAATTAATTACGGAGAAACTATGCGAGATATTAAGATGTGGTTTGTGCACGACGTCTGGGTATATGGTCAATTATCGATCCGAACGGTCGTTTATGTCGACAACGATTTTTAGCGCCACCTTTTTTTTTGACATGCGCGTTTCGAACTGTTTGACTCTGAAGATGACTGTTTTTGAAGTTTTTTTTGTACTAAAATTATTAAGCAAGAAAAGTTCTATCCGGTGCTTTTTTTTCCGCGGGGGGTTCATTAAGCAAAAAAGTTGATAATAGTGCGCCGAAAATAATCAATTAAATAATTTGTTTGGCGGCGTTTTGCGGCACTAAAAAAGTTTTTAAACAAATTTAAATAGTATCAGGCATTTAGCAAAAGGTTTGCGACTCGGACTTGCTGCTTGCCGCACGAGCGGGCATACACGGGTCGGTTTCTCCGAGCGCTACGAGTGCCTTCGACGCTCTCGCGATATTTAATATTGCGTCGAAAATAATCAATTAAATAATTTTTTTTGGCGGCGATTTGCGGCGCTAAAAAAGTTTTTACACAAATTTAAACAGTATCAGGCGATTAGCAAAAGGTTTGCGACTCTGACTTGCTGCTTGCCGCACGAGCGGGCATACACGTGTCGAAAAACGTTTCGCGTTGTTCTTCTTTCGGCGCTATCGCGATATTTAAAGTATGTCAACTGGAGCTACTATAACTCGATTTAGTTTATTTAAGAAATCAAAAAATAAATTTAAAAATGTTAAATTATTTTTTTTTAATAAATAAGTTTGCAACAGTAGCGTTCGTCTCCTGGTGCCAGTATCGAAGCGGGCACCTAATATGTTATACCCAAAGGTGTTCCTAACCTACGTGCAAAAGCAGAGCGATACCATTTCCATACGGCCAAAACGTACGATTTTTAAGTCCGACCCTGCAAAACAAATTATTTTTTTTTCAAGTTTGTGTTTAAAAAAATTCGCCAAAAATTCCTCGATCTAGATATCGATTTGAATTTTTTTCGTTAAATAGAGCACACGTGGAGCTTTGAAGCTGTTTAATAAATTTTTCGAAATCTTTTTTAGCGATACCAAAAAAAAATTTTAAAGTTTACCCCTTGTTTTAATTTGAACCAGTGGTGTTCGTCTCCTGGTGCCAGGATCAAAACGGACGCCCAATATGTTGTGCCCCAGTATGTCTCTGAGCTTTGTGTAAAAGCAGAACGACACCATTTCGATGGGCCGAAACGTATGATTTTAGAGTGCGACGCTGCAAAAATACGGTTTTTTGTATGGGGGCCCTTTCAAAAGGTTTGCGACTTTGACTTTTCTAATACCTGGTTATACAACTCGACGAGCTCTATCTAGCTGCACAAACACCAACTCGCTAACTCGTCGGGTTTCGGAGTTAAGGCGTTTAAAAGAAAAAAGTTTGGCGCTACCTGGCGGCGAAAATCGGAACTTTCAACAAGCCGTTCGCTGTTTCCTGCTAGAGTTTGTCGAGCTCTTTCCAACGGTGAAAACGGCATTGCTCTAGCTTCTCTCCTTCTTGAAATATAAGGTCTCAAAAAAGTGTGAAAAACTTTAGCAGGTGGCAAGTAACTCGCCTTTTTTCGAGGCGAAATTTGCAGACCCAACTTTGACAATTAATTACGGAGCAACTATGCGAGACATTCTGATGCGGTTTGTGCAGCACGTCTGTACATATGGTCAATTATCCATCTAAAGTGTCGTTTATGTCGACAGCGATTTAATACAAAAATTGTCAAGCAAGAAAAGTTATATCCGACTGTATTTTTTCCGCGGGCGGTTCATTAAGCAAAAAAGTTGGTAGTAGTGCGCCGAAAATGGTCAATCTTTGAAATTTTTTTGGGCGGCGATTTACGGCGCTTAAAAGTTTTATAAACCAATTTAAGCGGTATCAGGCATTTAGACCGATCGTTTGGCTTTCCAACGTAAAAAATTTCGTGGCCGTAGCTCGACGCACAACCGATATGTAACCGTGCAACGGTCGAAACCCCAACTTTGACCTTTGGGCAGCGCTAAACTTGCGACGGATTTTAAAGTTTCTGGGTGGTCAGATGGGGGGCCCTTTGGGCCCCCTGGGTGGAGATGGACAAACCTCGAATCGCACCCGATATTAAGAAAGTCCTTTGCAATATGATAGTTGGGGTTGAAATTGAGTTTTTATTTATTTTTTCAATTTTGAGAAAAGATATAAAAATTAAATTCGGAGTGCATAATCTACGAACAGAGGGGTTTATTAAAATCATTTCTTTGGTCCTCCCTCAGTATGTTACAAAGGGTTGAAATTAGCAACCCCCTTTGGTTTTTTAATTATAACTTTTTAATGAGGTAACGTTTGTTCACTCAAAAATATGCCTAGAAAAGCCTGATTTATTCAGAAACTTTTTCATCCCTTGTAATTTTTCCGTAAACTAATAGTTTTTGAGAAAAAAATTATTTGTGTAACTGTAATAGTAGTAATAACTATTGCACAAGTTCTGGTCTTATGGAATTTCAACGAGAAAAATCTACCTACACAGGTCTAAAAGTATGAGCTAACCATCCTGAGCTATCCTGGGAAAATAAATATCTACAGATTATGTAAAAACAATTACTGTGAATTTTAGCTTTATTATATCTGTAAAATTTATTTAATACCTTATTTGCATAATGAAATTGTTTGAGTACTAACGCTTGCATAAATTGTTATGTTTTATTTTGTCGCTATTACAAGAAATTACAAAAAATATGTGCTTAAAATTGTACAAAGAAAATAAAATTGATCAAACTTAAACTATTACTCCTCTGCATCTAATAAAAAGTGTATTAATTTTGCAATATACAACTTAACATTAACAAAAAATTTCAAATATTTCAAATTTCACTGAAAATATGGTATTTTAGTGCTAAAAAAAATTTTCCATAGAAAAAATTATAGTAAATATGTGAACAAAATTAATATTCTGGTGATAACCAAATCTTTAAATACGAATATTTTTTAAATATTAGAGACCAGACCAGAGCTCAAATTGCATTCGCCTGAATATTTTATTATCTACAAGTTCCATCTCTTAACTTTTGTCACAACTCTAATCGTTTAAAAAACTAACGTATTTAAAAATTCGCGTATTACTAGAAAATGAGTTATTTATTATCACATTTTTAAAAGACTTAGATTTATGGCAAAAGTGTAGAAACGGAACTCGTAGATGATAAAATATTCAGCAGAATGGCAATTTGAGGTGTGTATTTGTGATTAACGGTTCTAAAAAATATTCGTATTTAAAAAATTTCATTATTACTAAATCATTTATTTATGTTCACACATCTACAATAATTACTACTTTTTATGGAAAAATGTTTTTGATTTAAGAAAACATTAGATTGAATGTTTACGCAACAAATTGTTTGCTGATAAGAAACTGATATGGGTCACTTGTTTGTTTGTCACTTAGTCGCAAATTACTTTCCCAAACAATTGCGAGCGCGATAATTTTGATATTTTTGTTTCATTTGGCGACTATCAAGTGACTCAGGACCTATAAATTCCGTAACAGAAAATAACTTGCTGCGCAAAAGAGACTGAATAATATGATTTTTAAGCTTCTTATTGATGCTTTTGCATCCTTCATTCAGAATCAGGACGCTAATGAATATGAACCAATTATAAACATTATTTATAAAAATTGTACACAACAGCTTTCACGGTTACCCAGTTCCTTTCTTTAAAAGTGTTTATGTTGAATCATGAACACCTCCACTTCTTGTTTTCTTGGCGCTTGCTTCTTTTTAATATGCTCTTTAAAATAATCTGCAATGAGTTTTTTCTGTTCTACTGTCCACCTTATTCTTGTAATTTTTTTTCTTAACTTCTGCCGCTTAATTTTGATCGTTATTGTACCCTGAAAAAATAAATAATTAATAATCAAAGTTTGAAAGTATAGTACAATAACTTACTCTTGCGACGAACCGCCTGTGCCTCTAAATTTAAAGAACCATTTTCATCTGAAATTAGATCATTTAGACTCATTTGTGCTTCCACACCTGCCGTTAAACAACTCAAGTCGTTACCATTATTTTCTTCAGAATCTGAGTGGTCTACCTCTGATAACTCTATTTCATCCAATGTTTTTTCTTTATTATAATGAACCCTTTCCACTATTTATTGCGATTAATAGTTTTGAAACTTTAGTAGTCTGATAGATATCTTGCGGTAGCCTGCAACATAGAATTTTGTTATGCAAAATAGGTGACATGATAAACCGAACAGTGAAAACCGCAGCGTTCTATCTGCTTTAGTTAGTAGAGACACTTAAAATTTTCCCAAGTACTGAAGACGTTCTTTTTTACAAAAACGTTAAATATCTCTGAAATTGTGTGACTTAAACCCAATGTAGGAATCAAAAAATGCAATTGTGTACGGGGTGCTCTATCTGAAAAAACAAAGTAAGACAGCACCCGGAATAAATAGGACACCCGATATAATCCAAAATAATTGTGCAATATAAAGAAATTGATTCGGTGCAAATTTAGTTTCAAACTTTTTTTATATTTTCGATATTGACGGAGTTTTAAAAGAATCTGTCTTAGGTGCGACACCCTGTGTGTAGAGTTCGGAAATAATTTTGACACTGACAGTGATGTTTTAAAATAGCTTTTCTACTTACCTATAATATGATTCATGTGTTTTCCTTGTGTGTCCTATAAACTTAGCAAACTGCTCCATTTCATTGTCAGTAATATTTAGAAGTTGTAGTACAGTAGCAATTTGTTTACGCAAACGCGTTGAGGTAAACAGACTTTTATTACTAACACCCGACTCTTCAGGCAGCTTCTTTAGGGTGTGATTCCCATTTAACCATCCATTTTTAGTGTTGGGATTCGCAAATAAATATCTATTACTATCAGGCACACATAAGTTTCTGACTCTAAATAGCACCTCAATAAATTCTTGGACCTCTCTTGGGAACAAAATTGCTACCGGCATACTTCCCTTTCCTTCTGTTATAACCCATTTAAATTGCTTTGTTAGTGTTCTTTCCGCTTTCGAAAGTGCCTGCAAGAACTCTTCTTGCTGATTTTGTGGAATCGTTTTGTAATATGTTTTTGATTTTAGGTACTGAATTTCTCCAATGCATTTCCTATTCAATAATAACGTTAATGCTAGAACACATTCCGACAACCTGTAAAATGCTTTTATTTGACAGTTTTCTCTTAACGCTTTGCATGCTTCCTTGGCTTGTTTAAGTACAAACTGCTGAAATTGCATAACGTCCCGTGTAAGGGGTAACAGTTTAGGTTTTTCATTTTGCTGCTCATTTAAATTCTTTAGTGCTAAACTTGAAATTTCCGAGTTCCAATGATTTTCTATTAAATTTTTTAATCGCTTCACATCTTTCAAGGCTTCTTCGGGTTTTGGACAGGAAAACAATGGACTTTTCTTAATAATCATTTTTTCAGTTCAGTTTCTTCATCATAGCCACTAATGACTTTGGTAGCAGAAACACAATTATCAAAAAACTGAGGTTTCAGTATATCAAACAGTCTTTGAAGGCCAGTGACTTTCTTCAAGGTAAGTAGAAGACGCCCCAGTTCCCTCATTTTATTTGAAATAACATTTCTTATCTGTGTGCGTTTATGCTTTCGTAATAAACTTTCACCATAACAGCAAATGAGTATATCATTCATAGCAGTTTTGGAAATTTCATCGTTTCGCATAATTGGAAAAACTTCATTTTTCAAACGTAAGGTTAAAAAAATCATTTTGGGCACCAGAACACACGGTAAATAATTGGGCTGTTGATGAATGTTGTTCTCTGTTGCCCAATTCATTTGGTTTGGGTCGCAAGGCACAACGCTTTCGATGTCGTCTTAAATAGTTCCTTTTAAAATACCCCAAGCAATCTTCACATGTAATATATTTCTCCTTTAAGTTTTCTAAATTTTCTTCGTTACCACTATAATTTTGCTGTCCTTTCGGTCTCCTAATAGGACGTATCATTTTTGCATGCGAAGTCAAATTAAAATTGCCTTGACGGCGAATGGCATTCAACAATTCTTTTCGCTGTGGGTCCTTTACATAGACAAAAATTCTTTAACTGCACCTTCGTTTTGATGATTTCTCTGTAAGTGGCGTGGAAAGTGTGTAACATCTTGGAAACAGTAAGGACATGATGACTTTTTTGTCCATGGCCTGCTGTTTGCAAATTGCTCTATTTCCTTAACAATTCTTTTGACGGTGGCTGATCCAACGCCAGTTGCTTGCGACACCCTTTCGATCAAACTGCTTAAAGGAATAGTAAGTTCTTTGGCATCCTTTTCTTCCTTCATAAATTTATAAACGCTGTAAATTATTTCACGGCCTTGACTGTGCACTGTTCGTTTGGCGTTGCTCATAATTACTAGTGATCTGTAAATAAACTTTAATTAGTAAAATGGCTAAACAGAATATTATTACATTAGATATGTAAAAATGGATTTCAACAAAGTAGAACTTGGTACTGCCAATAGAATATTATTGTTACTTACTGTACAACAGATACTGCTGCGAAGTTTTTAAATAACGAACTACTTTTGCAAAGAAAACGCTGTAGGTGGATTATAACCTAAAAACAGTTTTAATAAGTATTCCATAAAAATGTTAAATTTGGGTACTTCTACTTACAGCTACACAGTAAATAAACCGCTGCAGTCTTCAAAAAAACTGTTTCTTCTAATAACACAGGGAAATTTAAATATAAACAACGGAAAAACCCGCACGCATAAAAATGACACAGATATTTCCGCAACGATATTTTCAGGTTGGTCTTTAGAACAATTCGTTACGTCAGTAACATATTTTGGTTTATTGCGCACGGATCATGAGATGTTGCAACTACTCTAACGACCGTCTTCGAAGCTGACGTCACAGCTGGAGTGGCTGGCTGAACTCCTGCTTGTTCTATCGTATGGCTTCGGTTATGACCGTCTATTGTGTAGACATTGATATCTGCATTGTCTGCTGAATACTGGTTAAGAGCACCATACTCAGGTGATAGAATGTCTGGTTGAGGATGGTAGACAGCAGCAACTTCATACATCAACGTGTCTCTGTACGACGCGCTGAATCCCAAAGTTGACAAAATATCTAATATAGTAAATTCCAAATTTTTATGTACCTGGCGGATTATATGCTTATCTGTAAGTACTAAGGTATGGACATGCCCTCCGCCGATATAGCCGGGCGCTGAGCAGTGCAGTAGGTAATTTATTTTGTCCGTTTAATTTTATTATTCTAAGCAATATATATTCTAAGCTTTCTGTTTTTCTACAAGTGGCTTATTGTTAAATTATTTTGTTGATGAAGATAAACACAGATAAATTTTGCAGCATAATTATAGACTGAAGATTATATTACATTTTAATGAGCGTTTGCATTAGTTTAGTAAAAGGTATTACTGCAAATGATGATTATATTGGGATAAAATTTTAACGGTGGGGGCGCTAGAATCGACAACGCGTGTGACGTCAGTACAAGGATAAAATTTGTCAGTTGTTTTGAGTTCCGCACATGGTTTATGTTTGTGTTGGTTTGTGTGTTCAGACAGTTATTCCAACCTCTTTTTTGTGCCTGTGTTTTGTGATTTTGCTGGTAAAATAGAATAAACATCTATTTTGTCCAGGTTTATTAATATGTAAGTGTCTTGAAGCATTGAAAAGGTTAAACTCACGTGTATTATTATTTTTTCCTAACCTCATTATTTTTTATTTGCTTATTTAATTAATGATGCAGTAGCAGTATTAATAAAATGTTTTATTAGGGCGACGAGCTCGAAGAATTTGCGGCTGCAGGAGTGCTACAGATTTTTAAATTGCGACGCATTTTCACCGTGTAGCAATGAAGGTGAAGGTGTGCTAAATGCGAAACACATTATTGCTTGGGGCAGGGTTAAAAGTACAGATAAGGTTATAGAGACACTTGCGTTGTGCTTGAAGACAAGTGACCTGACAGATATACCCCACGAAATTCAGGGTAAGTTTCTCATCGATAAAACGGAGCTAGAGGTGTCTGAAATGAAGTGCAGTTGCAAGGCTGGAGAATCGGAGAAATGCAAGCATATTGCCGCATTTTTACTTTTATGCACGAGGTACTTTTAATTAGTATTTTAATATAATGATGCAGTTGATTTATATTATTTCAGGAACAGCATTTTGGAATTCGAAGAATTTTCATGCACTGACATAAAATGCTACTGGAATGCAAGGAAGGAAACTGCTTTAGAACAATACACACCAGAACTCTTTGAAGGATGGTCGTGCATTACTAAAGAATTTGCAGATTGTGGACCTGAAATGGATAGCGACTTTTTTAAAGCCCATGTTAAAGAGAGAATCCCTTGCACTGCCTTAGCATTGCATAGGTAAGTAAATTAAAAAAAACGAAGAATTTTGCAATAGGTACCTGTTTAGTGTAATTTATATGTCTGCTAATTATTATAGTGTTGGACGTAGAGAAGTCGCAGCACCTGATGTTAGTGATGACAAAACCAACCTTCATGAAATGCCATGTGAGTTGCAAGAAATCACAAATTATGCATTTGAGTCGCCGTTTCTGTCAGCATTGGACATTGATGCAGCTAAATTTAATTTAAAAACATGTTGCCAGAATAATTTAGACGGGTTGGTAAAAAACGTGAATGTTATTGATATTGCCATCAAGACGAAGCAGCAGATTGAACGGTGGAGGTGTGAGAGACAGTATCGTTTAACGGGTAAAAATTTATTGTGTTAAAGTTATTCTGGTTATTTAGTAACATATGCATTTGTGCATGTGAAATTCATACAGTCGTTAATAATTCTATTTTGTATTTTAGGGTCGCGGTCTTATGGTATTTTCACATATTCACAGAATAACTGGGAGAAAAAAGCACTTAATCATTTTTGGCCCAAGCCATTTACAAACAAATATGTACGACATGGAATAATGCATGAAAAAGAAGAATTAATTTCGTATAAAAACAAGAATAGGTATGATATATATGAACCAGGATTTATTGTATGTCAAAAATATCCTTGGTTAGGATACAGTCCTGATGCAGTGGTGCTGGATAAAGATGGAAAACCAAAGAAGTTGGTAGAAATAAAATGCCCATATACAGGTAATTATTGCTTTGTGCACTGAAATAATTTGCATTCTCAGTATTATCTAAAAAAATCAATTTTAGGAATCGAAGAGCCAGCTGTTAATTTTGTTAACACTTGTAATTTTTTTAAGTTGACTCCAACGGGATTGATTTTAAAACAGAGGCACCAATACTGTGGACAAGTTCAGCTTGGTATGGCCATCTTAAATTTAAAGGAAACAGATTTTATAGTGTACTCTACTTCTTCACAATCTTTTTTAAATATCTTGGTACATTTTGATGAAGCTTTTGCAAGGAAAATGATAATAAATATTACAGAAAATTATTTTAATCAAATGTTACATTTTGTATGTGGAAAAGAAAATGCAGAAACATTGTAATGCAAATACAATTATTTTAATACAATAAATATTTTATTTATATGAAAATACAGTAGAATGTGTTCAATTGCTTGTTTTTATAAATTTATCTTCAGCAAGAATCGGTGAGATAAGTTGACAATAGCACATGCAACTGTAAACAGTTCATCTGCTATCGTATCGGAAGTAGCGACAATGGTAAAGCTACGCTGAAGATTTTAAAAACTTTAATTCTTTGATTAGAGCGTTCGATATGCACCCTGGCTTTTGCAATTTTAACATTTAAGAGTGCCTCTTCTTTACTAAATTGTTTTTTGTTTATTAAGAATGGAGGCTGTATAACCTTTATTCCACGATTACGAGCAACTTCTTCAATTCTAAAACCTTTGTCTAACATAAGATGGTCGACACACGTTTAATTTTTTTTATAAGAAATATGGCCTTGTCAGACGCTCTACCCCCGTAACCCTTACTAATAAAAGTTATAAGCCCAGCAGGACTTACACCTGTCATAAATTTGATTGTATTTGTTCCTTTGTAATGGGAATAAGTTTTAATCCTGCAGCACAAGCATTTTGGCTTCATGATTGGTATTTCTATGCAATCAATTACTACCCGAACTTTCTGAAAGTCTGCAAAGCAGTATGGAGTATTTCGAGTTATTTCTTCAGAGCTTGGCCAATGAATTGCATGTTTTAAGACACCCTGCATTAACATCAGGCTGTTATGAAATACTGTGATGCAAATATTTGAACTTACTGTATTAAAAAGTATCGAAATAATAGCATATGTTAATCCTGTCTTCATTTTCATTAATGTTAATATAATATGTTCTTTTAAAGATACCTTATGCACCCGTTTATCCACTGAACACTTCTCGCATAATTCAACAATTACATTTAAAAGTTCAAAATTTGGTAGTCCAGTCATTGATGATAATTTTTTATCTGTATTAATCAGGTTAATAAACGGTGTAACGATATCATAACTTTTCACTTGTGTTGCCCGATCACAGGTAAAAGAAAATGGAATGTCAGCCATGTTAAAAAGTCCAGCTGCAGCAACTTTCTCTTCAATTGTTGCCGATTCCTCTTCCTCTAAAGGGAGATTCTCTTCCTTCAACGTTCGCTGACTGCTCTCGCTCAAGAGTACCAACGTTTTAGCAGCGTCCAACTGCAAATCTTCCTCGTTTAGTACTATTGCTGCTGAATTTGTTTCGTCTGAGCTTGCCTTATATGTGGAGATGGATGCAGCTAATGTTGAAGCTCGTGCAAATGCACGTTGTGAACGTGCAGCTGCATGTGCATGCTTCAACTTCTTTTTTGCTGCTGCACATTCATGGCTTCGTTTAGGAAGATTGAGTGATGGAACTGCATTAGGTAGTAATCGTCGACTACCATGCCACTCTAGAATGGTGTAATGAATAAGGTCAATAACTTTTTTTCTTTAAAACATTAATTTCTTCCTTACCTGCATAATAATAATCTTCTTTTGTGAAGTGTAAAGAGCATACTTGCACATGCTTTGACACTTTTTTGGCAATCTTTTATTTTATTACCTAGGCTTTTCTCCTATCAATAATTTCAACATCACCAAAAGCATTTTCAACCTCTACTTTTTCTTGCATCGCACTAGGAAAAGAATGAAAACTTAGGTCAGCGTTTTTGCTGCGCACTGACTTGCAGTTGTACACACAACAATTTGTGTTACTGCAACTTTTTTTTGCATTCATAATTTAATTAAACGGCGACTTTCAAATCACAAACAAATCAGAAGAAAATATGAAACAGAACTGGAACGCAAAAGAATATATAAACCAAAGTATAAACACACACAAAGAAACATAACCTTCAACTTTTTATCCTTGTTCTCACGTCACACAGTTAGTTAATATTATAGCCACCAGGCAGCGTATTACTTATCTGCGCACTCCTATACTTTCCCTATTTTATTGTTCTAATCTTTGAGGGGCGTTTGTTTGCAAAAATATGTGAATTAGTTAGTCGCAAGACTTTGAAAACGCGTCTGATAAATTACGAAGAACTTGTTTTAAATATATTGGAGTATTTTAATCTCGAAAATGAAAATTTCGGGCCACTTTTGCCAGTTTCGTGTGTTTAAGAACGGGTGTCTGCTGCATTAAAAATACACGTCAACACTGTAAAAGCGATTATAAAACGCAATAAAGAAAATCTGAGTTTTCGTTGCTTTAGTCTTCGCTGCATTTTGGCCCTGAGGCTTGTGTTCATTGACTTTTGGCAACATTGTTGCATAAAAGTCTTGGTCCACCTTAGGCATCCATTTCAGCATAAACTCCAATGCACGTATTTTGTTAGGGGGCAGCTGCTGTACTGCAGGGCTAAGTGGCGGTTTTGTCAAAAAAATATTAGTTTCAATGGGATTATTAACCGATTTGGATCGGGTTTGCACGATGTGCAGAACTGCAGTTAGGAATTCTTTCTGCGTAAATGATGTTTTATAGTTGACTTGATAGCTCGATTTCTTGAACTCTAAGGCTACCACTTTAGAATATGGTACAATATCATAATTCAGAGTTGAAGATAAGGACTGGAAATTTTTGAAGTGTGCTGAACGCATTTGATTTATCTTGTACGGTTGCTTTCTGGTTACCTTCACCAGCAATCTTAGAAGTGATAAGGGTGAATAATATTCTGCTTTAGACAGAACCTTTTCGATGTTGCTGTGTACTGTATCCACCTCTTGTACACACGAATGACCCGGTGTGGAATATTTCATTGTAATTTTCTGTATATTTTGGTTTTGATTTAGAAAGCTTTGTATTGCAAACGAAATTATAGAGTTTCTATTTTGGGGAACGCAGCTATCGCTCCAAAGTATGAGATTTTCTAAATTTGGATGATCTTTTATTACATTCTCAAGAATGTTGTAAAGAGCGCTTGCCAAATCATTCCCCTTTCGGCCCATAAGGTTTTCAGACCATAAAGCGCAGTAAGTTTGTTTTGTACTAGATAGATGGGCCGTTAGATTGTACACAGACAACTTACTCTTGTAAAAAAATTTGCTTATCTCTGCTTGCGGGCAAGTTAAAACATTTTGCAAGTCAAACGTTAAAACAACACATTTTTCTTTTCTGTCCTTTGCTCTTTCTTCTCTTGTCGCTTTTTTTTCTAAAATGTGATTTTCGTATGCGGTTTTGACCTCATCACTTTCCCTGTTTTCTTCTGTACATAACTTGTTTAATTCGCAAACATCGCACCTATCTTTTTTAGGTTTTTGAAAATAAATATTGAACTCTGTACAAAATATTTTTCTGTATTGGGATTCCTTTACAGGCACCACGTTTTTTTCCCGAACAAACTCTTCATACAGTTCATACATTTTTTTTATGTTTAAGGTCGCTTCAACATATTCTCTTTGAGTCCTAGTTCTGCAGTAGTGGCTTTTGATTCTAGGAAATGAGTTAATGTGCTTCCTGACTATTTCTTTTGCAACTTCCGATACTGAATGTTTTGTATGCTGTCCCTGAATGATTTTACTAGGAGTATTACTAACCGTGTTTTTCTTTAAATGCACGTTGTATATTGGGGTTTGGCTAATTGATAGTGTTCCACAATAAAAGTTTTTGCAAACGCTAATTTTCTCGTTATTAATATTAAAAAAATATTTGTAAGTTACGTGTCTCCTGGAAGTTGTATTATCCTTGCCCTTTCTTCGCCTATCAGGTTCACACTTTAACGTAGTTGATAGTAGGAACAACTTTTTTGCTTCCGGAGATAGCGAATAATACTCTTTAAAAATTTCTTGTCTCTCAGTAACAGATATTTTTTGACTGCATTTCAATAAACAGTTTGTGAAGCAATCTTTTAAGTTTATTACTTTCTTTGCGAGAACTAACTTTTTTCTAGCAGATAGGTATTCTTCCCCACTATTATGCTTTCTCTTCCGCAAAGTGCATGCCCAGGCTTCCGGATCTCCTTTTTTTTTACGGGATCTGCTTTTGGTTGGCTCTAATTCTTCATCAGATACAGCAGCTAGTTCTAAATTTTCTTCTGTGTTGGCAGTTTTTTCAACTACAGTGGAAGTCGTTACTGGCGTGTCTTGAATATGCTCAACAGGTGTAATAAAATAAGACCTCTGAGTTCCAGTACTTTCTTCCTCATCGCTAAAATAAAATTTATTTTAAAAGATGATTCACATAACCTCACTTTTTGGCTTTACCTTTCCTCCTCCGATTCAGAGGGATTGTACTCTTTATCCTTATCTGAATCATATCCATAAGTATTAAAAGGGTCGAACTCTTCTCCATCCATCTTAATAAACTAGTAAAACCGGTCACAAAAACCACAACAATGCACAAACTGTTCGGTTAAACCCACTAAAGAACTCAATACCAAAATACTATGTAACATTGAAATGCATTCTTTGTCATATACATGAGTCAACAAAGTTGTATGTTTCAACATACAACTTTGTATGCACCGCTGAAATGCAGCTTATATTATATATGATTGACTAAATTGTATGTTCCAACATACAACTTTGTTTTATCCCACACTGCTTTAAACTACAAAGTAGTATGATAAATAGAGGAATAGCCCTGGAATGAAGTAACATACAACTCTGTTCTTTGTATCAAAACGTAGACCTGCGTACATACAACTGCGTGGTGTAAATAACTCAAAATTCCAACTTTTGTAACATACAACTGTATAACTCCAAGGTAGCGATATCTAAGTTTGGCTGATTTTTTCTTGTTTGCCGACCTTTTGGGAGGTTTCTTAAATTCTTGGTTATAAAACTGTTTTACTCTCATGGCAACGTAATAAAATAAAGATTTAGACAGGACTTCTTCTGAATGATCTTTACATGGTAAAGTTGCTAGTTTATTTTCTGGAATGGAAAAAAACTCATCAAATGTGTCATCCAAAACATCGACGGAATTGATATGCTTCAACAGGATAGTCTCTAATTTTTTCAATAAATGAAAAATAATTATATTTGGGTGGTTCAAACCTCCCCTAGATTTTAAGGCAGTTAATTCACTAGCCGCTAAAAATAACTTAGGTTCCTTATTGTATAAAACTTGTTTGCAACAATTACATTTGCAACAATTACATTTACAACTTGTATATATTTTTTTACAAATAAAACCAGCTAAAAAGTAAACTACACAATCTTCAGTTTTACAACTAGCGCCAGAATACAAACTTTCAAACATTTCTTCTTCCCAGTTTTCGTTTTGTAACAGAGATATATTTATGTTAGATTGAATTTTGTTAATTAAAAATGTTCTGTTATCTTTTCCCGAGTCATAAAATACATATTTAAAATCTTGAAAAGATAATATTGGTTGTGAAATATTATTTGTATCTTGGTCCAAAACACTACAGTTTCCGAATGTTGGCGGCTTTATCAATTTATAAACGGAGAGCATTCGATATATTTGAAGAAAATTATTCAAAGTCGGATGGTCATTAGCACAACCGGCTTGTCGAATTGTTCAAAAAAACCTCTAAAATGTTTAAATGAAGTAAATTACACTTTCATTTACTTACGTTTACATATGTGGTTCATATGTATGAATATATAGGTACCTCTAAAGGATCTTGATTCATTTTATTGGTAAGTATGTACTTAAAACGACCCTCTGTCAACAAATAACTGCTCAGTTCTATTGTAGACCCTCGGCAGTTGATTTTGTCAGAAATTGTTCTTTCTATATGTCACTATTATTCAACATTTTTTCCCAGTTATCAATAAATTCTAAATTATTTTTCAAGATCTAAAATAGACAATAGCACACAATATTATCTAAAGTTCAAAAGTACCGATATCTAATACATTCAATATCTACCTCGAAATCTTTGCTTCCCACTTTAATTCCCTCAGAAAAATGCCGTCTGTTCATTACAGCGAATAGATCGTTAATTTTTTTAGTAAGAGCAATGGTTCCATCCGTATCTTGCAAAGATTTTGAATCCTTACGGTAGTAGGTTAAACCCACAACAGTTGAGTTGCTAAAAATCTAATCCAATATTGAAAGTTAATTAATATCAAAATATATTTATTTTATGCGTAACAATATATTACATAAATATTTTTACGTTTAATGACTATACTACATAAGTGTTGGGCTACTTTTTAATTACTCACCTGTGTAGCTAGTTTTACACCCATTTTCATAAAGGTGTTGGGATAAATGTGCCTGATTGTCAGTTTTGGACATATTCTCAAATTATTTGGCAGTTCCACATCTAGTTTCACTCTTCTTCTTCTTCAATCCTTCAATCCGCAGATTGGTTGGCAGCTTTCCATCTAATGTTGTTGCAAGCCATTCTTTTCATTGCTGCATAGCTTGCAGTTCCTGTGTTTTTAATGGCTTGATTTAAATATTGAAGTCTAGGCCTTCCCCTGGCCTTTTTTCCGGGTATTACTCCTTCCATGATATTTGTCACAAACTTGTTATGTCTAATTATATGTCCTATCCACGAATGTCGTCTGCTTTTTAACGTTTTGAGTAATGTTCTTTCTTCTTCCGCTCTTTGAAGCACCTCCTCATTTGTTACACGGTCGGTCCATTTAATTTTCAGCATTCTTCTCCAGCACCAGGTTTCAAATGCATTTATGGTTTTTTCTTCATTTTTTCCTATGGTCCACGTTTCTGATCCATACAGGGCAGTACTCCAGATGCAGCTTTTTATTAGAGCCTTTTCTGTTTGCAGTTTAAGGCTGTTTGAACACAATAGTTGTTTTTTATTATTAAACATGCTCTTGGCTTCTCTTATTCGTTGTTTAACATCTTCTTTACTTCTGCCATCTTCTGTGAATATGCTGCCTAGGTATTTGAATGTCGGTACTTGTCTTAGAGCGTCGTCTTCTATTCTAATATTTATGTTTTCAGGATCCTTGGAGCAGACCATGACTTCTGTCTTTTTTCTATTGATTTTTAAGTTGTAGTTAGTTTTTAAAATGTCATCTAGGCTTTCCAAGGCTCTTTTTAAATTCATTTCATCTTGTGCTATGATTGCTATATCATCCGCAAAACGTAGCATCTGTATTCGCACTCCATTCACCTTAATTCCTGTACAGTACTCTTTACATTCATTTACTGCTTGTTCTATATATACATTAAACAGTGACGGTGATAAATTGCAGCCTTGCCTGACACCCTTTTTAATTGTAGCTTCTCTGTTACTGTTTTTTATTTTTATAAGTGTTGTTTGATTATTGTATAGTTCTCTTATTATTTTCCGGTCCCTGTAGTCTATTTTGATGTTCTTTAATATTTTCATTAATGTGTTCCAGTTTACGTTGTCGAAGGCCTTTAGTAGGTCGACAAAGGCAATATACACTTTTTTGTCTGTTCGGAAGCTTTTCTCACTAGCGAATTGTAATGTTCCCAACTGACTTTACCATCGGGGGTCTATTGATTATAGGTTTTTATTTAGAATACAAATAGATGCTATACATTAGTATACAATATCATACTTGCATTTAGAAATCCTGATTTGAGAAATCTATTTCTTAAACATTTTATTTGTATTTTTTCTCAGATGCACCACAGCATCTGAGAAAAAATACAAATAACGAGATTCATCAAACGGATGTATTATTTTGTTCACGACATTGTCAAGCTTTCCTGATATACCAAATTCAGACCACATTTTTCTATTTGATGTGGCACCATCACATACTAAGCCATGTACCTTTGCTCCGGCCGCTTCGATGTTCTTAATAATTTCTAAAAGTAATTTGGCGAGACATGTAGCGTGCGTTGCACCTTTGGCAGCATAAACTGCAACAGGTTGACTAAAATTATCTGCCAAAGATGACCACATGAAAACCAGAGCATGATCGGGTTGTTTGTCAGACGTTTTAGCTGTGTCTGAATTATTCGCTCCAAAATCTTGGATGCCAATTAATTTCATATTTTTCACATCAATATTAATAGACTGTCTCACGGACATTTCATCAAAAATCAAAATTCCCTGTTTTTGATATACATTCTTTTCTTTCATTTTCAGCTTGAAAGCATTAAAAATTTGTTGGTCTATACCACATTTTATTTTAACACGCGAAAGGTATCCTCGAATTGTTGAAACGGCAGGCAAAGGAAGAATTATTTCTTAAAATTTTGTAAGTGGTGGGACTTTTTATATGCAAAATTAAACATATCAACAACCAGTCTTGAAGATTTTCTTTTATATTTACATGTCTGAATACAAGTTTTAATAAGTATTTTTTGGGATGTATGCATACTATTAAGATTATCAATTCTCTTCAATAAGTCGTCCTCGTTTTTTTCGTTAATTTTTTTTTCGCAGTGCGAATTTCATTCATGATTTTCTTTATTTTTCGTTTAATCCTTCTTTCGCGTTGTTTTATTATTTTACCTGATTTTCTTAATGATTCTTGTCGTGAAGGTATTGACCACACAGTCTTTACATTTATTTTTCTGCTTTTAAAAGTGCTTATTGCAGAAAATAAATTTTTGCAATATTTACAGAAAGTTGCATTTACTGTGCCTCCAGGTTTTGAAAAAATCATCTTTTTCGTAGAAATTACTTTTAAAACTTAAAGATAAATTGGTAATGTTAGCACCTCCAGGATAAATTAAAACACGTTCAATCTATTTAAAAAGTCTTGAACATCTTCAAGATTTTTTACTTCTGTTTCGGATATATTTTTTTTATCTATTAAATGTTCGAAAATAAAACAGGTAATAGAGTTATCGCGAATAATAACTTTTTTCTTCATTACAATATTTGAATTTAACTCCGTTAGTTCGAAAATAAGGACAACATTATTTATTATATGCATAATCCAAGCAGGAGATGGTAGCGCGATTAAATTTTTATTATTTGACAATTGACTACAAAGAAGAGATTCATTGCAGTCATAAGCAGTTATTGTGTTGTTAGCTGTTGGTAAAAAATAAAACACCTCTATAACGTAAAAAAAAACAAGAGAATTTGTTACATCTACTTACAATTTTCGCCGCTAACGGACGATACAAGTGCAACAAATTCAAATTATCATGTTTTCTACGTTTTCTTGTAAAATTCTCAAATTTCTCGATAATTCTACGTTTTTTACCTCTTTCGTAAGATATTTTGGGCAATTTGGAAAAATAGTTGAACAGCTCCGGCAGACAACTTCGGTTTTATTAACGGTATCTGTGAAGAACAATTTTTTAAACTAATCAGCCCTACTTGCTATTAAATAAGAATACTTATGTACCGTAAAACGAGGATACTTGGGACAATTTTAGCAGTTTTTTTTAAATAACTTTTTTATCTTTTAGGTTAAAAATTTGAAATACAGGTTGATGTATAGAAGGATGTGAAACAAAGGCTATAAGATTATAAAAAATAATTTTTTTATGCATGTTACCCAATTTGTTTCAAGATTTTTCACTGTCCCAAGTTACCTCTGGAAGGAGGTTACTTAGGACAGTTTACATTTTATTTAATTCTGCTCCTGAATATTGACTTGGGACGTTAGAACTATATGGATGTTACTTGGGACATACCAGAGCACCACTTTATAATTTTTTTTTATCAAAAATCGTACCAGTTTGGAGTAGGGTATTATTAAAGTTAAAAATCTTTTCTTTTTGTGACTAAATCATTTTAGCGCTTTAGAAAATTAATTTGGACTTCAAGGTTAGCAATATCAACCAAATTACGCTCAGAACATCTTATTAAACCCCTGTAAAAAAAAATTTCATGCAAAAAAAAATGTTTAGATATCAAAAACGCTTAATTAATAACAAGTATATTTTACATGCAAATATTGGTTACAGAAAAATAATGCTTGCCTCTTTTAATAGTAGGGGCTTTTAAAACTTTAGAAACTTGAGTAATATTTATAACATTTTCATCA